>JABUQX010020846.1:5000-15000 GCA_015478945.1 Trachelipus rathkii
GGTGTCGCGGGGGTTCCTCCGCCCCTCCCCTACCCCTTAATATTTTTTTTTTTTTTATTTTTTTTACATTTTTGTAATAAGCTTTATATGCTGATTCCAAATATGTAATTGGTTTTTCTGTAAGTATCGTACTTTTCGAGATATTTCATTTTTGAAATTTTTTCTTATATAAATGTGATTTTTAAAAAATTATTTAAAATATTTAGAACTTTTGAATCATGTCCGTCACCACATAAATTCATTATTAGTATCATATACTAGCAATATGTTAAAAAAAAAAAAAAAATAAAAACTGACAGAGTCGTAAAACATAACAGGGCCTATATATATATATATATATATATATATATATATATATATATATATATATATATATATATATATATATATATATATATATATATATATATATATATATATATATATATATATATATATATATATATATATATATATATATATATGATTGTTTTCAATGCCTGTATCAACAATTCAGTTTCTTATTCTATGTGCCTAATATAATTTTTCACACAACTATAATATCTTCTTTGAAAATACTATGGTAACTCTTATCTGTTCTAAATATTTTTGATATTTTTTTCTTGTTTTTCTTAGAAGGATCATATTATGTTCTTTCTAACAAGATTCTAGTTAGTTGGATACTCGGAGGCGCTTTCGGAACTTTCCTCCAACTCAGGTATTAGCTCTGCATATGGGCATTGTTTCTCCTTGATTGGAGTATGAATCACATTTCTGGGGTAGTCGCATTCATATTTCTCTCCTTCATAAAGTGTAGTCTAGGGTTCGTCTACTTGTTAACTCTAGTACAATCACTAACTTTCTATAATCTTTCCAGGCGTCAAATTTTGGTGTGACTCCTTTATTCTATTGCTATTATAATTTAAATTGGTCTTCTGAATTTTCGAGTTTTGTACTTCCTTTTTTGAGGAAAGCTCCTCCTACTAGTATTTCAGACAGTATCATATTTTCTTCGTTCAACTCACTGACCCAGATTTAACTGCAATGCTCAATCTTACATTTACTCCACACTTCATAAGTAAACAATGAAGCATACACTCTTTATATATTTTTCTAACTTTCTTTGCTTTGCAGAATTTCAAACGTAGTATCGGAACATGTCAAGCCTTAAATTAACCCTGGTTTCCAATTTTTCCAAAACATCTGTGAAATTTGGTAAGCCTCTGGCCTTTCCACTAGAGGATATATATATATATATATATATATATATATATATATATATATATATATATATATATATATATATATATATATATATATATATATATATATATATATATATATATTATGATTTAAAGAATATTGTTGTTTTAATAGTATGGAAGAAATTTTTTTGGTATATATATATATATATATATATATATATATATATATAAATATTTATATATATATATATATATATTTCTTTTTTTATATATATATATATATATATATATATATATATATATATATATATATATATATATACAAAAAAAATTTCTTCCATACTATTAAAACAATATTCTTTTTAAATCAGCAATTTAAAATTATGAATGAAAATAAGTGATAAATGTGTTTACGGTTAATTTGAAATGTATTAAAAGTTCGTGAAAGATAAAGTGTTTGAAGAATTCCTCCATCTCAAATATAATTTTGGAACTAATCCCTAAAATTGTTTATTTACGCTAACATCTTAACAGCAATTTTTTCTAACTTCTAAAAAAATTTTTAAAAAAATTAAAAGTTTTTGATTAAGAAAAACTTATATGTTTTCATACCATTCGTTTACTATTATATAAATATATAATTAAGATGTATAAGCTATTTTCTTTCGTGTAGAGAAGTTTTTATTACTTTTTCTGTTAAAAAAAGCACCCACCTCCCCAAATAAAAAAAGAAGGGTTTTAAGTTGATTGAAATAAGTAAACCATGTTGGTTTAATTAAACCAAACAGCCCTGATATATATATATATATATATATATATATATATATATATATAGTATATATATATATACTATAGATATATATATTATATTATATTTATAAATATAATTAATAATTAATATATATCTATTAATAATATAATATATTATATATAATATATATATATATATATATATATATATATATACTAATAGTATATATATATATATATATATATATATATATATGGTATTTATAACTGAATTGTTAATAGAACGTAAAGAAGGCTCAAATTGTACTTCGGTATTCTGCGAAATTTAATCTGTAACGTCGGATTAAGCATGAAAATAAACTGTTATTAAATAAATAAAAACGGTAAAACTATAGAAATTTCAATGAATATAAAAATAATATAATGAGTTCAATTTAAATGTACTATAATTGCAGTGAGAATATAATAAAACTATAATGTATATTAGGTTCAAGAAATTTAAGAGCGGTAATGATAAATAAATTAAATATTTAGTGTATCTAATATATTATATTTATATATATATAATATATATATATTAAAGATGATATATACTATATATATTATATAATAAATATATATATATATACAGTTTATATTAAGTATTAGTATATATATATATATATAGTATAATAATTATTAAAGGAATATATGAAGTATTATATATAGCGTATAGTAGTTATAGATAGTTATTATACTTATTATATATAGTATCGAGTATATAATCTAGTATATTATATATAAATACAATAATAGTATATAGTTATATAATAATATATTATATTAATATAGCTATATATATATATTATATAGTATATATACTATATAATATATATTAAATATATATATATATATATATAAATATATAATAATATATATATATAATATATAAATATAGATTCTATATATATATATAGATATATATATAGTATACTGATATTATATATATATAAACGCGTGGTCGTATCCAGAATCTGTCTTTCGGGGGGAGGCAGAAAAAGAATCGTTTCTTATATATATGACGTTGACATATATTATTAATATTATATATAGTAGTATATATAGTAATATATATATAATATATATTATCAATATATATATAATATATATTATATAATACGTAATATATATAATATATATAACTAGATATATAAATATATAATTAATATATATATATATAATATTAATATTATATATATATATCTATATAGTATTATATAATATATATAATAATATATATATATTATATATATATATAAATAATATCATATTATATGATATATATATATATACATACATACATAAGTGGAAGGACCAATGTATTAAATGTTTAAGAAAATAATGGAGTAATTCTAAATTATACAATTTACTAAAATCATCTTACTCTAAATGTTAACTTTTAATCCGGCTAAATAAGTGAGCAAATATGAAGAGATACTCTTTCAGTTTTTTAGATGTCAATATTTTGATGTATGTTAGACGGAGGGCAAGTCCAGAGTTTTAAATAGTCCATCTTCAAATAGTTATTTCTCAAGTTAGCCTTTTCAGAAGTCTTTAATTGTTGATAAAGCTTCTTTCCTACTTGAAGCAGTAGACAAGCGGGTAAAATTGCCAGTATTATTGGCAACAAGATGTAAATATTGAAATTGTGCTGCGAACAAGAACTAGTACTCTATTGCCTCTGTTTTGGACGATCGTGTGGCTGTAGCCATTTCAACGTCCATAAATTCCTTCGCTTTACTAAATCTCTAAACAGGCTTGTCGAGGGTCTTTCCTTGTAAATGTTACACAACTTGTATCTTCCTCATATAAGCACAATTACAGCCTGTTTCGTATGGACAACATTGCTAATGAAGAAATAAATCTTCTTTATGATTAAAAACCTCTCTTCTAATGCTGATATTAAATCCAAAAAATGGAATAAAAATGGATGTACAATAATAGTTTGTGGGTCGGAAGTAAGAATGTTGGTCGTATTTTAATGAACTTGTAATTCTTGTTAACGAGCAATTTCAATACCCACTGATACGCTTACACTTCTTCAAAATCTGCTAAATTCTAATGTTTGCATTTTCTCTGATGGCTTCAAGTCTAGTTTTAGCTAAAGGACTTACGAGATTTTGTTCCTGACAGCGACAATTTATATAAAATTTAATTAACCTTTTGAATTTATTATTATTAACTAGCATATGATACTTAAATATTTTATGTGTCTGAAATCTTCGGGGGGGGCATGGCCCCCCTGCCCCCCCTGGCCCCCCTGGATACGCCACTGTGTATATAATATATATATTATATATATATATAATATTATTATATATAATATATATATCGTATTAATATATATATAGTATATATATATTATATAATATATAATATAATATATATATATAAATATATATATATATATATATTATATAATATAGATTATATACTATATTATATATACTATATATATATATAATATATAATATAATTTTACTATATATATATAATATATATATATATATATTAGTATATAATATATATATATATATATATATTACTAATTTTATATATTATATATATATATTATATATATATATATATATTATTATCAGGTGAATGTAAATGAATGTATTGAAATATACTACATTAATATACACTAATTTCCATGTTTGAACCCCCTAATGAAACCCCAATGACCGAATCAGCAACGGTCGTTCAGAAACACTATATTAACAATTGGAATTTAAATAATAAGATAAAGAAATTTTTTCGTTCATATTTATTTTTCTGTAGGAAAATTCCAGATGCACGCTTGGAATCCACCAATTTGGAAAGTTCAAAAAAGCATTCGAATTATTAAGTGGTGACATGAACCCCCATCTGAAAGTTATCAAGATATTGTAATTTGGGAAAATAGAACCAGGAAATATGTTTAAAACATTTCACTGTGTGTGTATATATATAATATAATAACATAATAGTCTAGAGTATAGAGTTAGAGTGTTGAGTAGCGAGTATATATTAGCATATATATATATATATATATATATATATGTATATATGATATTATATATATATATATATATATATATAAAAGATATAACAAAATGGTTAAGTCTAGGATCAGAGAGTTGAGTAGCGATAGAATGAGACTATGTAGCTTAACGAGTCCCACGAATTCTCCTCAGAGGAAGAGTTATGAGAAAAGAGTGTTTGGAAAAACAATATCTGTTGAAATAGATATAGTTTAAGAAAGGTGATGCAGCAGTTCGACAGCTGGAAGAAGATTGAAAAAGAGTTAGTGAAAGTAGGATGGATAGTTGAAAGGGTGAAAAGTATTCGATTTAATTATTTCAAGAAAAGGTATGTGAGTGGAATCATCCATGTTATGTGATGCAAACTACACAAAAGGACGAATAACGCCTTTACACTAATTGAGCAAGCAAATGGTGTGGAGTCAAGAAATTTTTATTACGCCTAAAAACACCTAAACACAGAATATTGTTTAGTTAAAGAAATAACATGATCCCCTCCAAGAAAGATCACGAGTAAGAGAGAGAGAGAGAGAGAGAGAGAGAGAAGAGAGAGAGAGAGAGAGAGAGAGAGAGAGAGAGAGAGAGAGAGAGAGGTCTGAGTTTTATTTTTCAAATAAATGATAGTTTTGTGGAAGATTTTTTCAATGAAGGAGCTGAATTTTTGAGACATGCAAAAGTCAAGTTTCTCTCCTCCAATCAGAAATATGGGAAAGATCAGAGGTCTGTTACTGTAAGGCTGTCCTCCTAGCATTGATTCTCTGAAATTGAATGAGACGCCATACAAAGTGAAATGAGTAATGAAGTTCTAACTCGTCATCATAATAGTGAATAGGTGCTCAAGTGACAGAGAGAAAATCATTGACGGAAAGTAGGAAAAGATTTGAAAGTAGGACAGGATCTCTAAAAAAAGACTTAAGGATGAATGGTGGCAGTTTACAATTGATGCTATAAAACAACAGTAGAGAAAATCTATTACAAGTTTACGGAAAAAAATAGATATTTCCAATTTTTCTTGTTAACGACAGATTTGAAAATTTGAAAACAACTTAAGTTTAATTATTAGTAATATAATAAGATGGCTTAAAAGTGATTCTTTTTCCGATGCAGGCTAAAATAGTATACGGTTCCAGCAGAACGGAATTGTCGAAGCGGAAATACAGAGACAGAACAGCTTAAAAACTCAGTAAAAAAAATCTTAAAATCACATTTCAAAAACCGCACTGTGGGGTACCATAAGAACCATATGCTTGATTGTTAAGATCAGTGAGAGCAAAAATAACATCTTTAAAATAAAATATTATGTTAGATTTAAATAAGAAAAGGGTGGAGAAAAAGGAACAGCTCCAAAATTGGATTTATAAAGCAAACTATGATATAGAACCTGTTGGTTCTATATATGCTCCGAAAATAATGAAAAAAATATACAAGAGAAAATATTTACTATGTTTTTCAAAAATACAAAATATAAGATATCACAGATTTTTCTTGAAAATACAATACAGTATATTATTCCATAATTAGATATGAATATACTATACGATATTATATATATATATTATATTATATTATATATTATATATATAACGTATATATATATATATGATTATATATATATATAGTATATTATTTAAGATATATATATACATATTATATAATATATATATAATATTAAGTATTATATTATAATATGATATATAATATATATATATATATATTATATATAATATTATATACTATGATATTATATTATACATATACATATATATCATTATATATATATAGTATATATATTATATAATAATATTATATATATATATATATAATATATATATATAAGTATAATTATATATATATATAATATTATAGTATTATATAACTATATATAATATATTGCAGTTTTTCTTCATTAAAGAATTGTAGAAGCTATTGGGGAATTAGTTTCTTGAGTGTTGTAGGAAAGATATATTCTGGTATTTTGATTTAAAAGAGTGCTTTCGATGTGGGCTGAATGGACTGATTTGGTGAAGAATAAGGGCTATTAAGAAGTGTGTAGTTGTATGTGTGGATCAAATTTTAATATTAGAAACAAATTCGCTCAAATAGGGATGAAGAGAAGGAAGAAAATTGGTATTAGGTTTTATGGATTTGCGAACAAGCCGTATGATCAGGTATTAAGTCAGGATACGCTCTGTCAGGCAGGTGTTAGTGATATATGGTGGTATTGATAGGCTTTTGAATGGAATTAAAATTATGTATGACGATAGTGAAGTGTGAGTAAGAATAAATGAAGTTGACAATGATTTTTTTTAATATTAATAGTGGAGTGAGGGAGGGATGTGTTATGTCTCCTGGGTTATTTAATTTTATGTGGATGGGGTTATAAAAGAAATAGAGGTCAGGGTGGCAGGGAAAGGTGTTAGAATGATGGAGAATGGAAGAGAGTGGAGGGTGCCCTGTTTATCATCTCCGGATGATTTGTTTTTATGTGGTGAAACTGAAGTGAATTTGAAAAGATTGGTAGAGGAATTTTGGCAGGGTGTGTAAAAGGAGGGCTTTGAATGTAAATGTAGATAAGAGTAAGGTTATAGTAGTGGAGTGAGGAGAGTCGCGTGAATATGTTAATTAGGTAGATGTAGCTGGAACAAGTATCTAAGTTTTAACATGTATTATATAAGCTGCATGGAAAGGGAACGGATGATGCAGAATATAGCAGGAGAGTTGTGAATGGTGGGAAGAAGGCCGGTGCAATTCAATCTTTCGTGAATGTGATGGAACCAAGTCTTGAATGCGCTTATGCAGTACATGAGGGTATGTTGTTATCTGTGTTAATGTATAGTAGTGAAGCTATGATCTGAAATAAGAGGTTTAGATCTAAGGTACAAAGTTTTCAGATGGATAACCTTAGGGGCGTATTAGGTGTGAGAAGAATAGATAAAATGTGGAATGAAAGCATTAGGTAGTTGTGTGGTGTGAAAAAGCGTGTAAATGAGAGAATAAATGAGAGTACATCGATATTTTTTGGTCATATGGAAATGATGGATGATAGTCTGTTGATTAGGTGGATGTATAGTGACGAGTGTTCTGGGAATCGACAGGCTAGGAGACCGAAGAAAAAGTGGATTGAGTTATCAAAGGAATGCCTGAAGCAGGGGAATGTGATGTTTGGCAGAGGCGAGGAAAAAAAGGAGTAACTGGAGTAAAGGCGGAGATTTGTGAGGGTATATAATTATGGACCTTGCGAAGGGGATGAACTCCACTTTGATGAGATAGCACAGTAAGAGTCCGTCGCGTCGCGGTCTCCTGAAGCCTCAGGGTGGATTTTTCTGAATGCGACGAGTTCTCACGGGGGGTAGAAAGGGGATGGTAGAACGAGGGGCTTCGTTTTCGATTTGAGTCATGTAACTCTGTTACTTTTCTGTTTCAGTGTATGCTACGTACCTCTTCCCCAATCTGGGGATATTAAGATAATATATATATATATAATTATATATATATTATATAAATAGGAAGATATAGAATATATATATATATGATATTAAATATATATATAATATATATATATATTTATATATATATACTATATATAAATATATATATTAAATATATAATAAATATATATAATATTATATATATATATATAATATATATATATATTATATATATATATAAGTATATCTATATAATATATATATATATTATATTATATATATTATATATAATATATATATATATAGTAATATATAATTAATATATAATAATATATTATATACGTTAATAAATAGGCAGATAAATATGGAATATATATATAGTAATTATAATATATATATATATATATATATTATATATATATATATATAATATATATATTAACTATTATATATATATATGTTATATTATATATATATATATAGGCATATATAGTGAATATATATACTATATAATAATTTATACTATACTATATATATATAGATTATATATTATATATATATATTTATTAATATATATATTATATATATATATATATTATATATATATATAATATATATATATGCCAATACTATGAATATATATATATATATATATATACTAATATATATATATTATATATATTATAATATATAATATTTATATAAATATAGTTATATAAATATATATATATATAATATTCAATATATAATATATATTATATATATTATATATATATATATATATAGTATAATTATATATATATATCAGTATATATATATATATATAATAATATAATAGAACGTATATAGTATATATATATAATCTAATATATATAATATTGGCACGATATATGAAGATGATATATATTATATGTTATTATATTATGATATATATATATATATATAGTATATATATATAATAAATATATATAGGCTATATAATGATATATTATATATATATATATATATATATATATTATCATCTAGAGTGGCACTCCGCTCATTTTAGGGGTAGTTCCGCTAGCGCACCTCCGCACCTCGAGAAAACGGAGTCCGCTAGCGCTCCTCCGCACTTAATCATACCATCAAACCTCCGCTATCGCAAGTCGGCACGTCCCACCTCGCACGTCCGCTAATAATGTGCGACTTCACAAAAAAAATTTAATAATAAATACTAATAGTATATTATCCTTACAAAAAATATTTTATACTGTATAATAGTATATGAAAATTGAATGAAATATTTTAACACTAGATTTAAAAATTTTTCACTTCCTCCTCAATGTCGTCTTCAACGGACAAGAAATCCGATATTACCTTCATAAAAGATTAGCTGCTCAAGAATTAAAACAGTTAAGTGAGCTCTTTGCCCTCAAAATATCCCCACCATACAAATATCGCTCTACAACAGCAAACTGAGAGAGAGGTGTATTATTTTTTGATGAACAAGTTCACATCAAATGCTGCCTATGCTGAAAGGGAAAGAGTCCTTCAGTGAGAGGAGTGGCTGGTGTTAGTGTCCACCTTCCAGCAGTCA
>JABUQX010020847.1:0-18990 GCA_015478945.1 Trachelipus rathkii
GAAGAGAGTAGTTATAACTAACAAGAGGTGTGACAACTCTTCGGTGGCCCCTGATCTCTGACTGTTCTCGACATTCTCAGATATTGAAATGCAGGGTGCGTTTTACCGTTCGAAGCCGAGGCGATCATGAAGATGGATGTAGTAGACGTGGGTGGGTTAGTGACGTGTATTTATTGGTGTTGATCTAATTTAAAGCTGCCTCGGACATGCTAGGTCAACTAGATTTCCACCGGTTTTCAGTAGGCGGAGTCGGCATCACGGGAAGCGTGATTGATGCAAAAGATGGCGAGGGTGATCCGATGTATAATGTGATTGGAATGCCAGTTGGCGACGTTTGATTCGTTGTGTTTAGTTTGGTCTATGGGCACCAGCAGCCACCCTTTTGACATGATCACCAGTGCATTAAGATGCTTAAATTGTTCCTCCTGGTGTAGGATAAGCAGAGGAATATTGAGTAGAATTCCACTGCACTGTAAGTTCAAATGGGTCGATATGGTAGTTATCGATTTCATTAAGCAGTGGGCAGGTCATGAGAGGAGTGTTTGGAGAGTCTTACAAGCTATGACACTTAACGTGATCACAGGGTGGTGCATGTGGAATGTTTAGACAGATAAGTAGATATGTTCGGTGCTATATCGCAATTTATCACATAATAGTAGGAATGCACTTTTGCTTCGCCGATATGGGCACAATCACGAATGATCTTTAATAGCTACGTTCGTCAAATAAAGTTTGGTGTGACAAGTGAGTAGCGAACTTCTCCCCGGTAGGCGAAGATCTCAATATAGCAAAGTGTATCAGTTTTATAAAATGATAGGAGGTAGTTTTGACTATACTCTTATCGCCGATGGTGCTGTTCAACAGTAGGACAGTGGTTTAAAGGCCGGGCCGATGTTTCGTTACGATGGATTATCGTTGCAAGTCGGTCGTTCTAAAGTAGTATGTAGAGATGCCGATCTCTGCAATCTTTCGGTTTTCATAGTAGCTCGTGGATTTTTGTGCCAGAAAAGGATGTATTATGTTTCGTGAATGCTATTGATTTTGATGAAGTTTGTGTTAGGATCATGTCGCCGGATATCTCGATCGTATAACGCTAGTCTGCAGCCGGTGTTTAGGTTAAACAGGGGAACTCTTTTTGTCAACAATGTGTGATAGGTTCTCGACCAACCTTTGCTTCGCCTTCTGCTCATTGACTCTATGCGACACGAAATCCTTTCCCTCAAATTTTGTGGGGATGTGTACGGAACATTAGCATGGATCGAGCGTTTCATGCTTTAGTATTAACGAGCTGCATTGGGGAAGGCACTGAGAGATTGTATGAGGACTCGGTCAGGCGGCAGCAGAATTGAGATGAAATAAATAACAGTTTTCTCTGGTTACTAAGGTTCGAAATTGTTAAAGGGGTTGTGTATGCGCCATAATGCATCCCGGGACATTCGTACTTTAGTATGAGCAGATTTTCGCCGGTTAATAGTGGCCATAGTATGGCGGTGGAAGTTGAATGTGGAGAATTGACCGCCGTCTGCGTTGTTAGCTGTACTTTTTGGTGATCTTGAGCATAGTTTCCTTCCCCGGGGTAGTCCTATACGCATTCCTATTTTTCAATCAACATCTTTATTGCAAAGCTTCTGTTTACCTGATTTAAATGGATGGTCATCGACCATACACCGACCGGAATAAAGGGTCTCTGGAGAGCGAATTTTCGGCCGGGATGCTTATGTTCTGGAGAGATAACGCCTCAGGATGCAATCTACAGCAGCATGCTTCATACTTCTGGTGTCTTCTCGCTACTGGAGATCTTGAAACGGCGTCTGCCACAGGGACGTTTATATTTACTGGAATATAGTCGGAGAATCATAATGAATGTCGTTAATTTCCTCGAGAGTGCGGGCTAAATACCCGAGCTTCACGCAATGGCATGACTTGCTGGCAATCATAAAAGTGGTGATGGTCGTAAAGGATGACCACAGTCTTATTGCATTATGGAAAGGTTTTTATGGCCCTCACAGCCCATCGTATTGCATGATACCTTCCTTTTTCCGTTTGTAACTGTAGAGTTGTTCAGTTTTATGTGAAAGTGGTTTGAAATAAAAGCTGACGATGGACGTTCTTCACCAGATTTGGTGGTCTGAGCGGAGACACGCCTGCCCGAATCAGAGGCATCCATATAATAACAAGGGTGCTGCTTTTCTCTGTACGATCTGGGTGGACAGGATCTGTGGCCGATGTAAGTGCTTCGCTTAATGCGGCGGGGGGTGGGGCTGACAGGGCTTCGGCTCATTTAAAGTCTTGTTACTCACAATGCAAAGGGGTTTACATTCTGAGCAGTGGCGCTAATATGGCGCTATAGAAGTTGACCATTCGCAGAAATTGCCCTCAATTTAACGAACGGTGGTTCGGTACAGGGAAATATGGCGATAATACTTGTAGTTATTCTCCACGGAACATTCCATTTTCCGGATACTCTGTGTCTATATACTGGTACTTCTTTACGGGGAGGAAAGTCTTGGCCGGTTGATTTTAAAGCAGTTTCTTCAAAGAGTAGATAGGACCTTTTCAAAATTTTCAGATGTTCTTAAATGTTCACTTACAATCAGGACCATAGCGAAGTAACATACTTTTGTTGCATGAAAATGTGCCAAGGCATATCTCATCCCGCGTTGAAACGTTGCAGGGCGTTTTTCACCAAAAAGCGGCATTCGCAAAGAATCCCAATGTGAAAGGGAGTCGTAACAGCAGTTCTTGCTCAATGGCTGGTGCTTCCATCTAACTGATACTATCTTTTTCATTAAGTCTTGTTGTAAAGAACTCAATAACTTGAGGATGAACAACATGTCGATGCAGATTTGGGATAGGCGCTATCTCCCTTTGTGATTTTGTTTAACTCCCGATAATCAATACATAGTCTGATCGACCCATCTTTCTTTCTGATTGGAACTACTGGGGCTGAATATGGGGATTTGCTCCTTTGGATGATTCCTTCGTCCTCTAATTTTTTACAATCTGCCTCGATTTCTCTGAGCATAGGGCCTTGTAACCGTCTGACTGGCACTTGCACCGGCTCCTCAGTCAATGTTTCGATTTTATGTTTGATAACATTGGTGCAGCCCACATCAGAATCTCTAAACTCGAGACAGAAGGATACCGTTCTAATAACTTAATTACTTGTTTTCTGCCTTGTCTGGGTGTTGGAATTACGCCATCTTCAACCTAAAGTGCTTTGCTTAATTTTCAGGATTCACTCCGTATATTCGTTGTTAGGCTCTGCTCATGCCAACTGAGATTATATTAACAGTGGGATCTCCACATGTAAACTTCCTCTATCCTCCGATACAATGATGATACTTTCTTTAACGCTCGATCATTTGGTCTACATTCGATTTTGTTAAAATGCAGACTAAAGCTCTAGTCGCCAGAAAATCATCACATCAGGTTCTAATTTGTAACCGTTTTGCGCAATGCCTTGCCATGCTTCCAGCGCGACGGACGGGCGCGGGGGTTGCGTGTCAATAGTCTTTTGGTCACTTGCATTTCATTCTACTCACTCATAGCACGAGATTTTGTTGGGTTTATTGTACCGCGCGTAATAATGAGAGGCAGGTTTTCTATATAGAGGATATAGATCTCGGAGTCCACTGGAGTACGGTTTGTACAATAAGTTCCGAAGCTGAAGTGACTATTGCCCTGATGGGTACATGAATCCGGCAACTAGAATTGTTCCTGGCTGCTTTAACATTCACTATCTAGGAACTAGATATATCAGTTAGGGACTGGTCTGGGACAAGAAGCGACTCGGCCTTCAAGACTAATTTAGGGGTTGGCGGGCGTGGACAATGCGTAGAGGCGATTATGTAATTCTCCTAAACGGGAAACCTACATTAACCGATTCAGTAACCCTCTAACGCGGTGGAAAATTGGACTTACGTTCTTATCTAATAAATGAAAACAACCCGCCGATATTAAACTTACCTCCGCTCCGGTGTCTACAAACGCGATAATCGGTTCCATTGGTGGTTGATCCACGAGCGTCACTTGCAAAATAAGGGTCTTCTCTGGAGCTTTTATAATATGATATCTGATGATGGTTTCTGGGGGCCACTCTTCTGGTTCATTCTTTTTCTCTATTTCTTTTTCCGGTGGAGATTCTCTTCTCTCAGTATTAGTTTCTAATCTAATAGGTTGATCTACTCTAACCGATATTTCTATTTGTTTTACTTCGTCATTTTCTATGGTGCAGGTCGCAGTCACTGGTGATTCTGGCTCTATTGATGTCAATTCTGGGGAACTTTCCGCCATAGGTACTGGGGATACTGGATATGATGTTGCTGGATAACAATAGTGGTTGTGAGGATTTTTCTGTGACTCTCCAGGATCCTCCTCCTCAGTAGTGATTCCCCATGGGTCCCTTTCATTTGTTATCACTTGGGCTGTTGTGGTTGCTGTTGCTGTTGCCTCTGACATGAGGTCTTCCATGCCAGAGACCCTTCGTTTCCCGAACGCTGTGTACAGTCCTTACCTAAATGATCTCCTTTGCAATAGGGACACGTTATTGGTGGTGTAACAGTTTGTCCTCCCCGATGTGGACAATCTCCTACCAAGTGACCGACTTCCTTACATCTCAAACATCGGTTTTGCTCCAAGTAACAGTCTTCAATCAAATGGCCTCTCTTGCCACAAAACATGCACAAGGGCCTATTCCAGCAATCACCCATGGTGTGACCCCTCTTTTTACAATGAGTGCAGCTAGGAACCGATGAACCATTATTATTATTTCGCTGTTGATAGCCTTGACCTGATCTTTGTCCATTTCTGAATTCTCTCGATGGAATGTTTCCCGCTGGTTGACTATATCTCTGTGGTGGTGGATAATTGTTGTTAGTGTTTCTTTGAGGTACCTCTCTGGGACCAACAACAGCACTCTGATAGCTTCCTGAATATCCCTCAGCCTGGGGCGACGATTGCATTTGGGTTCTCCTACAACAGCACATTCCTTCATAGTTACCATACGTGTGGGGCACTTGTTGGATTGGCGAAGAAATGGCAGACATTTGTAATGACTTTGTTAAGTCTACGACTTCCACTACCTGATTTTCTTTTCTGGCTTGTCCCCTATAGACTTTGTCAACCATAATCACCAATTGTTCCCAGGGAATCCGAAAACCCTGAGTAATTTCTACTCCCATCAACGAGTCTTCAACCCTGATCTTAACAGTCTCTGGCACGCTATCCATTAACTTTTCTCTGACGATAGGCATTTTTCTAACTTCATTTCCTGGGAACGCTCTTTGTGCCAAGAGCAATCGCAAGCAAGAGTGAACGTCTTCACCACTGCATTCTGTAGGCTTTGTGTAAACTCGCGGGCTCAGATGTTGTGTTTTTTTCTTGCATTGTTCCCTGACCCGTGAAGAGTTGGGATTTAGTTATAGTGGCATATGTCAGCCGATGTTGGGAAATGACACACGTTTATATCAGCTTCCAAGGCAGAGCGCTGAAGGATGACTCCCATACAACAGAATACCCTCTGCTGATCCAGGATACTGTGTCTCACAGTAATGTTCGAATCTATCAAGGAATTGGACCATGGTCTCACCTGTCTCCAATCTAAACTTCCCTGGTGGTATCACCTTCTTTGGCTTTCTGTCGACCCCCATTGAGGCCATCAATGTGGTCATTTTGTCCATCAACTCGCTATTTTGTTTTAGAATGTCCTGCAGGAATTTAGTATCCACAGTCACCATTGCAGGACCCGGGACTCCATTCTGACCACTTGTCGACTCATTCCGGTTTGGCGGTTGGACGTCATCATTCGGCGGAGTATCTCCTCCTTCGGTCTTTTCTGACTTGTCTCCACCCAATGCATGACGAACTCTTCATTCATGACATGCCGTCAGGTCCGATGCTGGATTCTGTTTGGTCGCTCGACGTGGCGGCTGGGGGTTTCTACCTCAGGGCGGAGCTAGTGCGTTCCTCCTCAGCAGAACAATGACGCTCTGCTACGGCATCTGTATGTGGGCAGGTTTTCGCACTCGCGACCACATAGAGAACGAAAAAAACCTCTACTCACTAGTCTCCACTCCTAGGTGAGTTCTGATTCTCTTCAAGAAGGGCACGACACTGGGGATGATGTCTCCTCGAAGTCCGCGCAATCTTCTTTGTTCTTGTGCTGTGGGAAAAGAAATATAATTGAAAGGCGCAGTGGAATTTTATTATTGTCGTTTGTTGCTCTGCTAAGTGACTTATGCTCTTTTTACCTGGCTATATTGTTATTCTTGTATTTCCAATCTTTAGTCTTTCTCTTAAAATTTTCTTGGGGCTTATGCTAATGCTGATTAAATTGACTCTTGTTTTTGGTTTTCTCATAATATCCTCTCCTCTTTTATCTTCCTCTGTTCGTGTGTTTCTTGCCTTTTATTCCTAGTTAAAAAATATGACAGGATTCTTTATTCGAAACGAGAATTTGTAAATGAAGAATTAGGAATTTTTTAACCCCCAGAGGTGTTTGCACAATACTCCATTATGAAAGACTAGACTTTTTTTTCAATTTTTCTCTAGGGACTTTATTCTAACGGATCTCACTGCTGGAAAAAAACTAAAGCATTTAAAACAGTTTAAAATTTTAAATTTTCACTCTCTCTGGTCTCTTTCTCTAATTTTTATTTTACCAAAACCTATTATAGTAGTATTTATGGGATTATCTCCGAATATATATTGTGTAATATATATATTCCCAAGTATAGGCAAAAAAGATTGACTTTAATAAATATATTACACAAGGAGCCCCCAGTATGGAAATGATAAAGTACGTGGATCACCTGTGACTATATGAGATACGTATACAATATCTATATACGAAAATACAACAAATATCTTTTTTAGATATACATAATATAAGGGTATTTTTTAACTCTGTATAGGTAAGTGGTGGTAGTGGGTCATCTTGATTTGTTTCCCCTTATATCTATTAATTGCTATTTTTTTTAGGTGCGATTTTTGTCTTTTAATGTCACGGCGTGGTGAATGAATCGAAAAGAATGCAGTGAAGGTGAGGAGCATCTGGGGGGAAAGATGTAAAAAAAAGGTTGGAAGGGATGAAAGTCGTGGGTTATTCCAATTGCATCTAGTTTTTATTGGAATTCTATTTTTGGGTATGTATGTGTAAGTTCTATTTTAGGTATACACTATATATATATATATACTATATCCAGATATTTGATAATAAAAATATAATAATATAATGATAATGATAATGATATAATAATAATATGATAATAATATTAATATAATATAATAATAATAATAATAATAGAATGAAATATATAAAAAATAAAATAAAACATAATTATTCCTCAGAGATAAGAAATATAATATTTTTAAATAAAAAATATGAATAGAGAATTATAAGCGAATTGATAATTTGGAAAATCAACTATTCCTTTCCTCTCTATTACTCCAGTCTCCCATCAAAGTATTACCTGAGGTGCGGTCATGCCGTCCTCAATAAGGTATCTGGTGTTACTTTTGGAAAAAGGAAGAGCTCTGGGGCTCTTCTCGCAGCAACTGATGAATTTGGCCAAAAAAAAATTTGGACTTGAAGAATCGATGGTGATTTTTGAATCAAGAGACGTGTGGTTACGACCCAGTACCTGTCAATAAAATATATATTTAATAACCTGCTTACTTTTTCTCTTCTTCCTCTCCTTACTCCACCATTAACTTAATTTTGTCTCGATAATTTACTCACTATAATTAACTTAAGTTTGTCTTGATAATTTACTCACTATAATTCTATTCAATGTTTAACTTCTCCTTTCTTTCCATCTACATTACATTCAATTTAAAATCTCAATTTTTCTTATCATTATCTTGCTCTTTACTTATCAATTTACTCTAAATGCATTATGAACTTAATTAACTTAATCTTACCCTTTGATAAGGGAGAAACTCTTTGGTCTGATTCTACTTTCTTATTCTTTGGTATTTGGTGTTATCAAATCTGGTTGTCTTTATTCTTCTTCTTTCTTTTTCTTGCGAGCGGTTTTTGAGGAACCGCCTATCTTCTACCTGTCTCGATTATCTTGTGGATCCTATTTCACAAGATTGAGGCTCGGGCGTATTACCATATTAACATCCAGCTAGAAGAGAAAGCATGTGGGAGAAGGAACACCTCTGTATAATGAAAACACATAACGCAATATATCACTCGATATTATATTTATTTATATATTTAGTTTATTTATTTACTATGTATTATATAGAATATAAATATATAGCTAATAAAAAAACTCCATTAGTAGCTAACAGTGGTATAGTGAGAACATAGAGATAAAAAAATTTTAATATGTATACTATATATATACTACATATTCCACCGTTGTCAAAGTTATACACATTAGTATAGAACTAGTAAAAAGGTTGCTAACTGTATCTATCTGAAGATTTTGTACGTGTAGCTTCTTTTTAGTATTTTCCACTAATCAGAGAGACCCTCTTAAAGAATATGTCGTCTGGCAGTAAATAAAAGTATATTGTTTTTTATTTTCGCGCCATGCATTCAAATATGTATATTTTTCAGCAATTGTCCAGGCTGATCCGACGGGCGCGCTTCCAGGCCGTTTCCAGGTACTAAATATAAGTCCTGTCGCTCTGAGGGTTAAAGTAATTTTTTTCTTCCCGCTATTGCGAAAGAGTTTCAGAGTCGATTTTACACACGGGACTGCACTCAGTCTTCTGGAAACGGCCAGGCTATAGTATATCCTTTTATTCCGACCCCTTTTTTACTTAATAAAGAGGAATAAGTCCGTTTATAACTGACCGCAAATTTTGGCTGTTAGCAGAACTAAGTAAGCGCGACAGTTAACCTTATGGATATGACAAGATGCCAGATACTTCTAGAGAGTCTCCACTTGTTAATCAGACAAGTTGCAAAAATGAAAAAAAAGTTACATGTAATAAAATCAGAGAACTGGAAATTTTAGTACCCAGTAGGAAACGCACCACAAAGAGTGCGCTGCTCGTTTCAAGGTGATGATTGCGAGAGAGATTCAAGTTCTGTTGCAATTAGGTATAGGAACAAAATCATGGCCTTCCTAATAACTTAATAATGTATCTATACATCCACGAATGAACACGATATATAGCACACTGTTTTAGTACTTTAACACGGGGACGAGATATATATATTTAAAAATTATTTGCAAAGCGCAAATCCGAGGCGAGCACTCGCGTTGATTAAATAAGATTTGTTTATGTAAAAACAAACGCTATCTCTCCTTCTGCCCACGAGCCCCTGCCGGGTTCACTTTTTAAATTCGCGCGTTCACCGAAATCGAGGAGATTAAAAACAGAAACACAGGGGCGCGCCTTTAATGACAATAGTTGATGGGTGTGGTCAATGTGTACGTAGAAATAGCTCGCGCAAACGAAAATGTATAAACTTATGCAACTGTTAGCAGTCCATGCTCCGGTTTAATGCGTTAAAGATAGCCAGTTCATTGCTATTCTGGTAAACGCAGCTATATTATATCAGTAGGTGTATAGCTGAAGCTCGAAAATGTTCCGGTTCTGGGCGAACTTTTCCAAGGTTCCATAAATAGTTATCTGGTTCTAGTTGTGTCCGTGGAACGCAAATTCTCGGTTCGCGTACATCGGGAATTAGGCGAACCCATCCTGTATATATATAGTACTATTATTATATCGTATATATATAATCGAGTATAGTATATATATATATAAATCACTTATATATATAACACTATTATATATAAATATATAACTATTGAGCATATAATCAGTACTAGTATGTAATTCCATGATTAAGCCGATGGTATAATCGGTAACTGAATATTTTTTTCGGATTGCCTCTTGCGCCCCGAAGAGAAACCACGGAATTGGCTGCGGCAATCCACAACACAAAATTTACCGCGGGAGAGAGCCACCGGCCCGAGACCAAAGAGAATTTTTATGTATTTTTTGCGCTTAACCTAATAAAGAAATGAAAAAAAAAAAAATTTCATATATAACTTCAAAAATTTCCAATTTATATTTCTAATTCGACATTCGAGCGTCACTAATATCATGAACTATAATAAAATTGATAATATCATCATGTATAGAGAACGAATATCTGGAAGTTCAAAAATTTTAATAAGTAAGTGGAGAGTCTTGTATTTTCAGAACACGGGGAAACCAACACAAAAGAGCAATGAATCCAAGCCGTGAGATTAAGTGATTTTTGAGGAGAGTTTCTCCCCAAACAGAGATTTGGCATCAGTCTAAAGTCAGACTACTTCCAAAATACAACAGAGAGAGAGTAATGGAATTTATGCGCAACTGAATAACGACGAGCAAGCATTCACTATAATGCAAGAGTATGTATATGGATTTCATTAATTGCCTTCATCTTCAACCAAAAATTATGTCTTATTCTACTATAAGTTATGTAAAATATTTGTCACGAAAACTGTTCACAGAAGTGTTCTTTAGAACTTCATAACGGAAATTGAATCAGCAGTAGAAGTTACTAAGGCTGAAATAATGGCCATTTACCCACAGAGTACATAAGACCGAGCTAAATAATTCAAACGACTCCATTTATTTCTTTAACTGCAACTCTGGCTTAGCAGCGAGTTTGAAAAAATGGACTGTGTACTCCATGCAAGTTCCAGGTCTCATTCTGGAATTCAAAAAATCACGAAATCGGAAGAGTTCGGAGACGTGGTAAAGAAGTAAATTGGGGGAATATTACCTACCTATAAACATATCCAACTGACTCTTTCGCAGATGGAGCACTATAACGATCGTAACACTGATCTTTTTAAGCAGGAAGATCATATATTTAACGAAGTTTTACTTTCGTTATTATTCATAAAGAAACTTCAATTTATTAAAGATCGCCTTATTCTCTGAGAAAAGACAGTATGATTTTAGAGAAATGTCACGAATTTTCAACCATGCGAGCGTTTTTTAAGTCGCGCTGTAATGAAACTTAAAAAAAGAAATACAAAAGACTTATGGTATGCCGATACGAGCGCGAGAGCGCGCAGACATAATGCCCGAATATTCAATGTATGTTACATAACGTGGAGGAAATAGGCACAGACCATATTTATTTAGAAAGAATTTGAATGTTTGAAAAGACCTCTGCAAGTTTATATGTTAAAACAATATCAATCATTTATGCTTTGACTGCTAATAAATGGAAAATACTTGGAAAAAATTCTAAGAGTTTAGCAACCATTTTTTCATGGTTACGGAAACTCTAAGATTATTAAATTCAATTATTAATCTAATTCAATTTATTCTAGCAATATTGAGCTACTCCAAGCATATCTCTCAATACGCATGAGGATGACGCAGTAGTTCCAGACCTTAAAGAAGAGCCTACGAGGAAGGCTAGGGTTTAGATTTTATGATAAAAAGGAAGGAAAGTGATCAATAAAAGACCAATATCAAACACAGATAACTCTGTCTTTTAAATAACTGCAGTAGCACCCGATACTAACTGACTTAATAATTTTCTAATCACACACTATAGAAGAATTGGAGTACACATACTCAAATTCGGATGAGCTTGAAGATAACTCAATAGCAAAATAAATTGAATGTACAAAATAAGCTTGATAATGGTGAGTAGCAGTACAGAAGGAGGTTCAGGCGATGATTCAGGCGATGAGTCATTTCAGAAACGAGCATGGAGCGTTACAATAAATTTAGATTTTCCCCTTAAGCTGACCGGGGAAAAACTCGCTAAGTCAAAATCATCAGGGAGCATATCAGAGCAAGAAATATCAACTAAGCTATAAGCTTTATAATTTGTTATTTTTATAAGTTGAAGAAAGTGAAAGCGACTGGACAGCGAGTCAGTTAGCGTAAAAAGGAAGAAAAAGAAAAATCCCATTAACCTTTTTATGGAATTATTGAAGGTCTTAAGAAAATTTAATCATTTTTTCTATAACACCGAAAAATAAATTTCTAATCAAGGAAATAAGAAGACATTCCTTAATTGGGTTTATTTATTGGAAAAGTGGAAACAAAGCTAAATCCAAAAAAATAGCCCCTCCGGCATACGTCAGTGTCGCTTTCCAGTCTCCTCCTAATCACATTCAGAGAAATTATTTTCAATTTCAGAAGCAGGAAATATATTGAGTAAAACACGTTTTAAAATAGCTCCGCCCAAATACTGGTGAATAGTCTCTCTTTCTTCGAATATCTCACAATTGGCGCAAGAAATAATTGTCTCAAAAAGTGTTAAAGAAAGTTAACCATATTAATATACACTATAATGGAGGAGGGATAATATACCTATATACTCTATTTATATATATATAAATATATAATATATTTTTTCATCACGTATATAATATATTATTATTATTAAAATTGATATATCATTAATTTATTAATATTATAAGTTATTAAATATAATTAATAATTATAATTTTATATATTATATATATATATTATCTAATAATTTATGATATATATTATCTATATATATTTAATACCAAACTAAAATTTAATAATAAATATATTTTATATATATAACTACCATATAATAATATAATACTTATAATATTTTACATTATATTATAATATATTTATTGATAAATTAATAATATATACATATTAAATATCACTATTATAAGGGAGCCATTATAGAAAGTATTCTACTCCTTTGAGACTCTCCTTCAACATTTAAAATAAGTGAAAATTTTACTTTTAGCAGTATACTTATATATTTATTATATCACTCACTATATCACGATAGTAATGTATATTCTATATAATAAAATTTAGTAAAAATAAGATAAGATTATTGGAGTATATATATATATAGCATATATATATTTTTATAGCTATCTTTAAATAATAATAAAAGGTTAATATTAAATAAGTATTAAGTATATATTAGAAGAAGTAAATTTAAAATTTAATTATAACAATCTTATAATCCTTTATTTTTAGAATTATTAAAGAAAAACATTTAATTTAAATATATACAATTTGATTATATACGCATGTGAGAATAGTGTATAGTGGCATATTATAGGTTATTATAAATAGTTAATCTCTTTCCCTAAAGCAATATTTAGTCTATATCTACAGAAGTAAATAAATCCACAGGTCTGTCGGAATCCTGATGAAACCTTAGGAGTAGAAATAACCAAAAAAGGCAAAAAAAAAGTCAAATTCGCGAGCCGCGCAAACCGAGTCAAATTCCGGCCGGACCGGAATCCCGGTACACCTCTAATATAAATTATATGAATATATAATATAAAGATATTTATAATAAGACTGTTTAATTGTAAATAGTTTACATAACTATAAATATAAGATATTATTATAATTATGATTTATAATAAAGCATAAAACAATTATTAATCACATAGAAATGACACAGTAGAACATATGTTCTTTCTCTTTAATGAACGCTATTATTTATCTATATTTTTAAAATAAACTCCGCTCATTACCGAGCATAGTAACTATTCTGAATCTGTATTTACTTATTACTTTATTTTCTCCTTCTGGTCTTTGAATAACCACCTTCAATATAAGTTTTCATTAGATGCCGACTCACATTGCAAGCGTCGAGAGATAGGGTTCTCAGCGAGACTTCTGTCTCTTACATTACATTGTCTGCCCGCGACACGATCTCAGAAGTCTTTGAGAAGTCTACAGTAAACGTGTCGCACAGGAATGCCTATACAGTGAGTAGTGCCCAAGAGAAGAAGCTTGATTTGATGCGAGTTATGTCTCCAGATGATAACTGCATGATGAGGTGTTGCATGGTCACTTGAGATATACATTATCCGGTCGGTAACCGAATTTTGAAGAGGGTTAAATTATGCGCGAGAAAAACCACCTTGCACAGATTTAATTTGATATTACTATAATGTGAGAGAGATGTAAGCATTAGAGTATCACACGATAACAACGTGTGTTTTCTTCCGCGGTAACGCCCTGCTTGTGAGGATTAGTTAGCTAAAAGTCCATCACACCTCCTGCACCCACGGCCTCATACCTCTCTCTCTGCCAGTACAAATCGCCGCGAGCACATACCCTTTTATTATCGACACTAATCTCGCTCATCCAAGTAAGAACGAACTCGAAGGACGGTCAGACTAGTTAGCTGTTGTATGCATGTCAGGTTGTAGAGCTATAGTTGGTTGCACATAATTAGGTCAACTCGAGAAGAGCTTTGACCACGACGGTACCACTTACGTAGGAAACCGGTATGTGTGTACACGGGGATATTTATCGGCTTGAATTCTTTTGATAAAGCTGCACTTGGCACGAAAAGCTATGAAAAGGTAACAGTAACAGGAATGCGTATACTACTCGATGACCTTGGAGACTTTCCCCAGAGTAGCGCGCGTAACCGAGAATAAACTTTTCGAATCTTGATGGTTATTGAGCAGTTGTATCTGTATTCGATATTAACATATAGTTTCTCCTCGGTCCCGATCTGGTAGGCCCCTTTTCCCAATTTGAAGGGGTTAAATTCTGGTCTTGAATAACCACCTTCAGAATAACATCTATGGAACAAGTTTCGCGAGACCTTGTTTTTTCTTGTCACGAGCTTCAACTTTCAGCTGCTATTAGTGGGTATTATATATATTCAGTGACACTATATTGTGCAACAATCTGTAGTTACCTTTCCTCCTAGGCTAATAATTTTTTTCTCTAGCAACGTTACGTGAATGTAAGATCCTTCTGCAATATAATAAATATATATACGCGCTATATAATATAATATATAAGTTAATATATATAATATACTATATATATAGAATATATGATCTATATATAATAATATATATGGATAACTGTATATATATATATATGATATACTAGTATTTATTAGAGTTATTCACTAGTATTATATTTATTTATTTATATATATTATATTACACTATAATTACCGTATATTTATTATTATTTTATCTATTTTCTACACTTATAGTTATTATCATATAACTCTTTGGTATTATACGCTCACTATATATATAATATATATAATAGTAATATATAATATATATATATATATATAGTGATACGAAAATATACTATATATAATACTCAAAAAAACTTAATATGATATATTAATATATAATTACTTATATATCTACTCTATATATATATATATATAGTATATATTATATAGTATTATTTTATATATATAAAAGTTGTTATTAAAGTTGTATTAGTAGATCAGAGAGAGGTGAATATTTGTCGAGACTAAGTTTCAGTTACGCCTGAAGATACTGTAGTGGGGAGGTTGTGTGCGCTGTGATAATAGTGCTTTGGCAGCATTCCAACATTGAGTTCAGAGTTCTGTGCTTTGTATAAAGGTTACTATGTTTCACTTTTTATTTATAATAATAGACTGAAACCTTTCCTTATTCTGCCTCTGCTAGTTTGCATCGTAAGTGCTTAAACAGCCCAGATTCATTTTGCTATGTATGTGGCAGTTTTACCATTCCTAGTCAAAGGACAAATATCAGTACATTTGTTAGGCAAGCTTATTTTGCATATTTTAAAGTAAAGATTGGTGATCAAAATAAATCATGGGCCCCACACAAAGCTTGCAAGCAGTGTGTCGAGAGTTTACGGATGTGGACGAAGGGAAAAAGTGATAAATTTACAATTTATATACCTATGATTTGGCGAGAGCCCAGAGATCACTTAAGTGATTGTTACTTTGGTATAGTAAAAACGTCAGGGTATAACAAGAAATACAAATGTAAAATAGAGTATCCTAGTTTACCTTCAGCTATACGCCCAGTGTCTCATTCAGCTGAGATCCCAGTGCCAGTTTTCAAAAAATTACCCACTTTGGAAATACAGGAATACAGGTCTGATGAACATCAAAGTGACCCCAACGATGATAATTTTGAAATTGAAGATGATTCTGTTCGTAAGGGATTTGACCAGCAGCTTGGAGTTGAATGATTTGGCACGAGATTTGGGACTATCCAAAAAAGCTTCAGAGCTGTTAGTATCAAGACTGCATGAGAAAAACTTGCTTGAAAAAGGTGCTAAGGTATCCTACTTTCGATCAAGAGAAAGTGTGTTTCTGCAACACTTTCAAAGTGATGATGGATTTGTGTATTGCCATAACGTGCATGGTTTAATTGAAGAGTTGGGAATTTCAGCCTAAAATGCAACTGAATGGCTATTGTTCATCGATAGTTCAAAGCGAAGCTTGAACTGTGTCCTCCTCTACAATGATAATTTATTTGGTTCAGTCCCAATAGGCCATTCAGTTTGTTTGCAGTGAAGAATTTGAAGACAAAGAGAATCATTGAAAAGTTGCGATATCACATGCACCAATGAATCATCTGTGTTGACCTTAAAATGGTCTGCTTCCTCCTTAGCCAACAACATGGATACACCAAGTATCCATGTATGTGGGACAGCAGAGCTTGTGAGAAGCATTGGGTGCAGTCAAATTGGCCCCCCAAGATCTGACCTGAAGCCTGGTGATCCAAACATTCTACATCAGCCCTTTGTCGACAGAAAGAACATAATATTTCCACATCTGCATATAAAACTCGGTCTCATGAAACAATTTGTTAAAGCTTTGCCAACTGAAGGAGACTGTTTCAAGTATCTAATTTCAGCATTTCCTAGCCTGTCATTTGAAAAGATAAAGGCTGGTATGTTTGATGGTCCACAGATTCGGAAGCTCCTTAAAGATGAACATTTC
Organism: Trachelipus rathkii; assembly: GCA_015478945.1. Lineage (NCBI taxonomy): Eukaryota > Metazoa > Arthropoda > Malacostraca > Isopoda > Trachelipodidae > Trachelipus > Trachelipus rathkii. Next base: position 16,712 of record JABUQX010020847.1, read on the forward strand.
ATGGGAACAATGACAGAACTTCAAAAGAATGATTTGTTGGCATTCAGAGACATTGTCAAAGACTTTCTTGGAAATACCCAAGCACAGAATTACACTGAAATTGTCCAGTAATTCTTGGAGAGCTTCAAAATGCTTGGTTGCAACATGAGCATCAAATTGCATTTAATACATAGCCATCTTGCTAACTTCCCGAAAAATCTTGGTTCAGTCAGTGATGAGCAGGGTGAGTGATTCCACCAAGATTTGAAGGTGATGGAGGCACGGTATCAAGGTAAATGGGATGTACATATGATGGCTGACTATTGTTGGAGCATCAAGCGAGAATGTCCACAGATTAAACACTCCAGGAAAACTGGAAGGGAAAATTTTTTACCTATTATATTATTTTTGGTTTGATATTATAAACTTGCAGTAACTATATGTAACTTTTGTATGAATAAAACTATTTTGTGAACAGGATATTTGGTAAGTTTTTCCCTTTATCTTCCTTTATATGCACATTTGAGACAAAAAGAGGGTATACTGTAGCTTAAAAAGTTGATGTGATAGACAAAAACTGAGGTTATTTTCATATTCAGAGGCCAAAAGTTAGTCAAAAACAAGTCATAGATCTAAGACAATGAAATGGCTGTTCCCCAGTGTAATAGATGAATATTATTATATGTTGAAGAGAGTAAGCGTTGTCACGATAAAGTGGTGTTTCTTCCAGAAGCTGCTTAGGATTCGTCTCTGGTGCTAGTAGCCTCCTCCAGTGACAATGCCGCGAGCAAACTCCGTTCTCTGGACCTGAAAGGTTATCGGATAGTAGCGTGTAGCTGTCAGGTATGAGCTAGGTGTGCACACATTAACACATTGACAGCTATGGGAACCAAATTTGGAGGACAGTGAAATTTTGCAATAGGCCATGTCAACCAATTTTGGTTCACAGGTATATTTCAGTTGAAGCCTTGTATACCAAATCTGGTCACATTTGAAGGCAATTTTACATGTTATTCATATAGCATGGCCCCTGGCGAACATTTTGGTATAGGTAGCTTAGCTCTATGTTGATTTTTATTTTTTGCGAAAAACACTGATTTCACTACCTAACATTATTTATGCTAACCAACCTTTAGCGTTACCCAGGTCCCGGCACGTGGAGCCAGTCGGTTATGGAGACCCTTTTTTTTTTTTGGCTTTTTTTTTATTATTTTTTTTTTTTTTTGCCTTTGAAAATTTAGAAAAGAATAAATTCATATTGTTCTGGGAAATCAATTATTTATGACTAAATTCTTTTGCTGCTATGAAGTGAAAAGAAACATTCATAGCACATAGCTTCTTCACAAATAGTGCAGTATGTTGGTACTCTAGGTGCCTTTTTTTTTTAGCCATGTTTCTACCTTGCTCATTTGAAATCTTTTTGTAACATGACTTACAATATTTTCTTGAGTTTCCCTTTACTATTCTATGACTTCCTTCATTTGGTGTTTTTTCAATTTCTTTATCAAGTCCTAGTAAGTGAGTACCCAACTCCTCTCTAAACTCTGATTTTTATTTTATTTTTATTGATGGTTTCATACACAACTTCAGCATTGACTACAACCATTCCCAGCAACAGTTCCATTGCCAATTTTCTATACCTTAGGGCTGTGGCATATGACGAAAGCTGATCAGAGAGATCTATCCCAGCTTTACCTTTATTATATGCAATTGTTCCTATTGGTTTCTTTGACTTCGCTTTCTTCTTGTTGATGGTCCAGCTTGATCCAGATCTTCAGGAATTGTCTCATTTGGATCATCAAGACGTTGTTCTTCCACTGTTGCGAAGGAAGGTTCATGTTTAGTGGACATGAGGTATACATCACGTTTATCTTTCCATTTTAATATTACTACCCCATTTATATCTTGCTTAGAAACCATTTCACCCTTTTTTAGTTTGGCACTCCTAACTTCCTTGGGAAAGATTTTCCTGTTAGCTTGAACAGTCCCAACTACATGGGTTTTTTTTCTTTAGGAACTCTACAGCAAGATTGTGATATATATATATATATATATATATATATATATATATGTATATATAATACTATATTATATATATATAATATATATATATATATATATATATAATATATATAATTATATAATATATATATAATATATATATATAATTATATATATATATATATATATATATATATATATATATATATTATATATATATATATATAATATATAATATATATTATAATATATATATATAATATATATATATATATATATATATATAATATATATATATA
>JABUQX010020848.1:0-20000 GCA_015478945.1 Trachelipus rathkii
ATTAAAATTTATAGATTACAGTAATTGTCAGATAGAAATCAATAAATATACTTAATAATGAATTATACTAATAAATAATGTTATAATGTAATTATAATTGTATATTTTGGTCTTCTGCGTTTATATATATATTTATTATATAATAAATTGTACTATATATGGTGATGTTTAGATTATCGAAGAGGATTGGGTTAACTTCTGGCATATGAAAAGATAATGCAAGGGGAGGCTTAGGCAAAACTATTAAAGAGAAGAATAGAACAAATAGATTATTAAGCTAAGTATATTTTGAGAACTAATAATAATTAGTCTGTGTTTATATTGTGGCATAACTCATATTTTTCACCATTATTACTCTAATTGTATTATCTGTTTGATCATATAGAAGTTATTTAGTAATATTTTTAATATAATTTATATCTTTGTTATTTTAAATACGATACAATGTATTAAATAGTGCAGAAATTTATCGTATAGTTTTCTGGTCTTATACTATTATCTTCTGTTTATCTTATTATTATATATATTATTTTATTTATTTTATTTTTCTTATTTTTATTATTGATCTTTTATTACTTCTTATTTTTTATACATATTTCTTACTATATTATATTATATATTTATTATTATTCTTTTTTATTATTTTTTCTTCTTTTTTTTATATTTATTATTCTTATTTTTATATATTTCATCTTCATTGTTGCCTCATTTATATATATATTTTATATTATATGTATAGTAGGAAGAGAGATGAATGATGCCAGATAAGAGTCAGAGAGTACATGGGTAGATAGATGAGAGAGAGAGTACTAGATTTGAAATAAAGAAGTGCATATACGACCTCGCCATTTGGAGGGATTATAGGGAGATGTAGGAGTAAGTGGAGAGGGTAAGAGGGAGAGGGAGAGGATAATGATCATGGGTATTAGAGTAACGATGACTGTGGAGAGGGTAATGTTGAACCGTGGATAAGATTTGTGTTTTTTGTAAATTCCTATAATTTTTTTCCTTTTCCTCCTATTCTCCGTTATTACAAGTATTTAGTATTATTATAACTTAAGACATAAGTTTGACCGGATAATGTGGCCAAAGGCAGGATATTCTCCTAGCAGGGGCAGGTTACTAGCATATTATGGGGAGGGGCGCGAGGTTGGAGGCATGTGCTCAGTGACTGGGCGTGTCGGCTCTGCCCATAGAGGTGTTTTTAGTCTACTACGTTATCTCTCTATCTTCTCTCCCTTCTTCTCTCCCTCCACACGCTCTCTATCACATCCTCTCCATTCTCACAATTCGTGATGCTACAATATTGCAACATGTCTAATAATCTTTCCCCTCTCTTTCCTTTTCTCTTTCCTTTCCTCTTCTCTTCCTCCTTCTTTGTCTCTCTCTCTACTCTTTGTTCTTCGTTCTCTCTCACACTTTTCGTAGTTAACGTCTTGCTTCTCTTGGTTCTCATGGGCTTCCGATCCTGGTCATTGTTACCGCCGTGCTGCTCCTACCACCCGTGGTATTGCCTGTTCCTCGGGGTCATGCCGTCACGTTCTACCTTATACCATCTCTTTTCACTCTGCCAGTCCTTTCGGGGTTCTTCGTGTCGTGGTGAGCTTCGTGTTTAGCTTGGTATGTCCTGCCCACTTATCATTTCTCTTTATTTTCTTTACTTAAAGTTAGAGCACTTTTTGTCACTGCTACATCCAATTACATTACGTAGTACCTATACTATACTTATTCTAGTCTACGAAGTACATTCGTTAACCATAGAGCGATCACTTAAAGGCACAAAAGAGGGTTAATGCAGTAAGCAAAGGATTTTTACTAGAGCATTTCTGTAATTAGATATCGTAGCATAAATAATAACTGGCGTCAAGTTTGAACTTAAAATCTTTCAGTATTTAGAAGGGATACTATATCTGTTGGCTATAAAAATATAAAATTAAATTATTTAAATAAATATTATTTATTTTTAATATATATAACTATTATCAATAAATATTATGATCGTTATGTTATGCTACTATGATACTCGACCCGTACCTTGAAGAGGCTGTTTATTTTTTTTTATTAATTGTTTTTTTAATATAAATAAATTACATTATATATATTAATTATATAAATAACAATTTATGTAAAAATTTAATATACTTAATATATTTATTATTAATATTTTTATTTACTATATTATATATTTTTATCTATATATATCTATATAATACAATACTATTTATAATCTTATCTATACATATTATCATATGCTATCGTATATATATCTATATTGAGATACACATATATCTTATCATTACTATATTGGGTGTATATTAATCTATAATCTATTCTAATATATGTATACGTACACTAATACTATTTGATTAACTGGTTATATGTTTATACATCTTTATGTATAAACGAACTTCGTATAGGGGGTGGACAACTAACCGCGATCCAGCAGTCTATCAGCAGGCCACAACTCGCTATGGATCCTCTTACGATTCTAGACCTCATATCGGCATCAATACGTAAAATATTTTCCGACTCAGTAATTAAAGAATAAACTAAGATTCTTTTCAGAGATAAGGGGTAAATTTCCAAGCAGAGAGGTACTTAGTTATCGCTTTCCTCATGGTTCGAGACCTACTTGAGGTATGAGGTCGTGCCGTGGGTTGTGCCTTCGCGCTCGGCGAGTAAATCATCACTTATTTTATTGTATGACTCTGTGTCCCTAAATAAACCGAGTTGACCAATAAAGGATGTCAAACAATAGTGGAACATGACCTAACGGTTTGTACGAGGGTCCTATCTCAGCGTGCTCTATCCTCTTTTGGAGCTTAGTGCATATTTAATTCATCCGCACCTTTTAAATACAGTCGTTACTCCAGACCGGGTTGTCAGATCTGTGAGTCACAGGTCCGGATTATCATAACTTCTTCCTGGGATTCGCCGGCCCCTGCTCCAGGACTTACATAGTCTGCCGCCGTGGGGATGAACCCGGTCCTTCTGAGTACCACTCGAGCTTCCCCCCTCCAGCCAACTCTGGTTCAGCGTATATAGGAAGACCCAGAGTTCCACGTCACGTGCGACCTCCCCACAGGTGCTCCGTCCTCGTTCGCTGACGACTACGTGCGAAATCTTTAGTTTGTAATTTAGCTTGTTACAGTTGTGTAATTCGGTTCCATTTGCTAGCATCTAGCTTGACAGCTGGTCCCTCCCACACGAGCTGATAATGAATTTCTTGGACCTCCTCTGGAGGCCTTGAACACACCCTCTGCCACTGTTTGCGCATGTTCTTATCTTTACCATCTCTCACTTCCAATTGCGATTATTATGCCTTTAACTAATCATTATTAGAAGCTTTAAAATTATTTAATAATCACACTCATAATATAATAATATACAATTTCTGAAACTAGCTAATAATATTTCTGATTTTATATATATATTTGTATGATATTTATATTTATCATTCTATTATATAATGTGTTGATGTGTGTTTTATGATGGGGGTGTTTGGATGTGTGTTGGCTATGGTTGTGATGTGTGTGTGTGTGTAGTTGACCGCCAGTCCGTTACTGTGTGTCGTGTGTATGGTTGGTGATGTGTGTGTGTGTGTGATGGTGTTTTTTGTGTAGTTTTCACAGTTTATTGTGTAGATCTTCCAATGTGTTTTAAACATTTAATATTAAATTAACATAGTAACATTGTCCTGAATATTTATTATTTTTATTCATACTGAGAAGAATCTTTAGGTTACCTTTTTATTATTAAAGTTCTTTGATATACTAGGATATAGACGATTCTCTTCCTTCTTCTTACTCTCAAAGGTGAAATTATGTTCCTATGTAAATCATTTCTTTGTTAAATATTATGGTGTTAATTTAAACAAAGATTATTTAATGGTTATTACCATTATTACTTTTTATTCATAATATAATTTTTATTCTTCTATTTTTTTTTATAGTCTATATTTAGAATTTATTATATAATGGAAACGTCATATTTATCTCATCGAATTGTAATTATTTCATTCTTTCATAGATTCATTATTCAATGTAGAGATGAATACATTTATTTACAAAAATTAATAAGGGATTTATATGCTTACATATCACACTATGTACGACGTCACGACGCATTTACGCAATTATATATTAATTATTTATTATTATTATCTAACTATATTATATATTCTATTATTTATATTTATATATATTATATTATTATAAATTTTATTCTATATAATTTATATCTATTATATATTTTAATATGTTAATTTCTATATTATATTTATAATTATATTATTTATATATATTCTTGATTTCTAATTCTATTTACTATATTTCTATTACTGTATATTATCTATATATATAATAATAAAACTCATTACATTATATATTATATATCTTTATTATATTATTCATATTCTATTCTTATAACACATTTATTTATCCTTATCTTTATCTTTATATCATATTTTTATTATTCTATTATCTAATTATTTATTTTCAAATTATATTTCTTTGTATTTTCAACCCTTTTTTAATTCTATTTAATTTCTATATTATATTTTTTCTCTCTATCTATCTATTTATTTACTTATCTATATCATTTTTCTATTTATTTACTCTTGAGATAACGCCATGGAAGTTAGATTCATTTTCTTCACATTTATTCCTCACCATTCTTATTTTCTTTTATTTTATTATTTATTTATCTTTTATTTATATTATTATATATTATTATTATTTATTATATTCTAATTTTCTTTTAAATATACTTCTTCATTTCTTTTCTTTTCTATTTTCTTTCTTATTTTATGATATTTATTTATGTAATTAACTTCTTCATGCTCTATAGTACTTCTTACGTGTTCTTCTGCACGTTCGTATTGTTTGCCCCTTGCGCTCTCTGAGAGCACAATTCACTCATATCAATCAAATCATCTCAACTCAACATCACCACGCATCAATAATAATTCTATCTATACTATCTTTCCTGCTCTATCTTATCTCATTTCATTTATCATTACATTTACTTATATTACTCTCTCATTCTCCTATATCAATCATAACTTGCATCTCTCTACTCTACTCTTCTTTTCACTCCTCCTTAAATCTCCTACCTCTAACTCTCCCCTACCTCTCAATCTTTCTACTATTCCTCCTATTGTCTACTTCCTCAAAATTTTCACAAATAATGTTCTTTGTTTACCATCTTATATATATATTTATCATTATCATTATTATCCTCTCACTCTATCTATCTATATCTCTCTTCATCTTTATACTTACTCATTCTATCTTCTACTCTCTTATTACTCATCCTTCAACTTCACTATCACATTATATATTACTCTTTCTACTCTGTTATCTCCTCCTCGGATGCCTATGATCCGTACATCCTATTTACACCTACTCTCAGTATCTACTATGTCGCATAGTGTGAGCTTGCATATTTTATATGGATTTTACTCTCACCTGACGATTCATCCTCACTGATATTTACCCTAGTTCCATCATTCACATCAGCGCTTAGCTTCATATCCGTTATCCCTATACCTTTATATATATACTAATACACGCTTTTCGGATATCTTGGCCGCTCACGAGAGTGCTCATTTATACTATCTTGATGTCTGCTCTATGTACTTATTTCTCGTTTCTTTATTCTACCTCTCTCACTACACTGTATTTTATTCTCTGGATTCCGCTCTATTGAGGCACTGTCCATGTATTATCTTGTCTCACCTTTTTTGGCCATATCTTCTATTTTAATTCTTCCTTGACCTTATTTATTTTACCTTAGCGCCTACGATATCTCTAAGTCAAATCGTACGCAATGAGTTAGCCTGTGAGCTTCTAGCTGAAGGTCGAGGTTTTGTTCACTCGTCGTACGTCATATACGCTCGCTACGTATGATAATAATATATATGTGTTATGTATTTCATGAATTTCTGGATTTTAAAATTTTCTATATTATGTTATTCTCATTATTATTAATTCAATTATTATAGTTCTTGAGTCTTTCTATTATTATTGTCTCACTGTATTTATTTTTCTCATATATCCTTACTTCATTCTTTACCGTTCGTGTTTCGTATTTATTTATTATTTTTTATGTGATTTATATTATCTATCTTTATATTTATATCTTTTTATTATTATTTTCTTCGTTTTCTTCTCCCCGATTTTTGTATTCTCATATTGCATCGCACTTTAATTATTGCATCTTTCACTCTCATCATTTGCTCTATTTAGTTATCTTCACTTTATATTTTGGAGCCTTTTACGATCGCTATTATGTGTGTATTTTACGACTATACGGCTACCTTCTTTGGCGATTCCTATCCTCATTGTGTCCTATGCTCCTTCATGCGCATTGACGCCTGTCAGTGTCGTGATTGAGTTGCGGCCAGCGCTCGCGCAGGCTGCGCCAGTGCCGACGCCTCTGACGCTTCTTTTCTGTTCTAACTTTTGATTTATGGTATGCTCTTGGCTGAGTCTCATTTCCCATGGTTGGACGCCTCATCTTGATGCCCTTGACTCGGAAATTATTATCGTGGCTCTTTAATTTTTCTCTCATTTGATCTTTCTCATTTTTCTATCTCTTCATCTCCCATTCTACTTTTAGCTCTCCTCTCCTCTTCTATTCTATTTCCTCTCTCTCTACTATCTTTTCTATACTTATTTTCATATCCATTTCTCTTACTCCTCTTTCATCTCTTTTTCTCTAATTATTACTATTAATTATAATAAATATAAAAGGGATTAATGAAAGCAAATCGAACTAATCCTTTTCTCTTCTCTCTCTTCTATCTTCTTTTTTCTCGTTGTCTCTTTCTTTCTCATATATAGGATAAAAGAAGGAGGTTAATGAAGTCAATTTTTTTTTTTATAAATGAACACAGGTAAAAAATGTTATTTCTTACAGCGGATTATGTCTTTTGGTAAACTCTTTTGTTTCTGCTGATTGGAGTGCAATAAAGGATACGGTAACTTCTGGTGATAAGGGGTGGCTAAAGAATGGAGTTAAGGATAAGGAAAAAGGTATATAAGAAAATGGTAAAATAAATGGAGAAGCACTCTGATTTCTCGGCTCACACACGTGTGGAGAGGGATGGAGTCAGATGAGAATGATGATGGAGAGAGGTCATGGATATATTTAGAAAGGGTAGATGCGAGGTGAGGTTTAAAGGAGAGGGAGTGAAGAAATTAAACAATGACTATGTCATGGTGTATAAGGGAAGAGGAGAGAAGAAGAAGGTGTAGGTCGTTATGAACAGAAAATATAAAAGTGTAATAGGGAAACGGTATTAGTTGAAGAAAAATGTGTTTGGAATCGATCGACTGGGAGAGTGAAGTAAAAGTTGATATTATAGGTCATATAACCGCGCCCGGGAAGACCTATGGAGGAGAAATAGAGTTTATAGAAGCCCTGCAGGATGCATATGATGGAACGAGAGGAGGACTAATAATTATGGGAGATATGAAATGCGTTGGTGGGATTGAGAGAGAAGGAGAGGAAGAAGCTGTGGGGGTTACGAGTGGAGAAGTATAAATATCGAAAGGAATTAGTTTGAATTTGATAAAGAAATGGAAAAATTACCTCATGAAATAATTTTTTAAAATGGAGAGAGTAAAAAATGGACATGGTACATGTGACAAGAAAAGGAATATATAGGAAAAATATATGATCGATTCTAATGATATGTATGATAGAGGCGTATTATGGATGTAAAAGCATAATAGTGTAGTATGGATGGACAAGAAATTGTGGTGGGAAGATAGATGGAGAAAAGGAAGAAGCACGAAGAAAGTAAAGAGAAACAGGATAATGTTTTGGAATAAATTAAACAAGACTGAAAAAAAAGGAAGGATTTCAAAATAAGTTTAGAAAAAGACTAAATATAGGAACTGTGGAACGAGTAGAGGATAGTTGGAAAGATTTCAGAGAAGGTGGAGAAGGTTGCACGAGAAGTGATTGGAAAAAAAAGATAAAGTAGTGGGAACAAGGAAAAAAGAGGTTGTGGAATGAGGAAGTAAAATAGTAGTAAAAGAAACAAGAAATAAGTTTATGGATGAAGAAAAGGAAGAAGAAAATAGAATGAGCTTATGTTATGGCGAGAAATCAAAAGCAAGAAATAGTATAGATAGAACTTCGAAGTTTCATGGGATAGAATAAGGAGGAGAATTGGAGGAAAGACATGACGAAGATAATAGGAGTTGATATATGGAATGGATAAGTCTTAAGAAAAAAGATGAAATAAACAGGACATATATAAAAAAAGATAGAGAAAATAGTGGATAGTGAAAAAGGTAGTGAGATTCTGGACAAAAGAATATTTTGGAAGAATTATTAATGTGGTGGAAGACGAGGAATATATGGATGGAGTACAGAACAAATGGAAAACCGGGAGAACTAGGATGAACTTGGAAACCGATACAACATGCGAGAAGTGAACAAGCTATAAGAGCCTTAAGGAATGGAAAGAGCCCAGGAGTCGATTGGACTAATACATGAAATATTCACACAGGAGAAGGTATGGTGCCAAGGATGACATGAACTTATAAAATGTAAATGGAGTTAAAGAAGATGGGAAATATAGAAGAACAGCTTGGTGATATGTCCACTACACCTTCTAAAAAGGAGATAAGAAGAGAAATGCCAAGAAATTACAGAGGACTAGTTTTGCTGTTTGAGTGCAATAAAATAATATACGGGAGAGCGATCACATTAGAGAAAAGACTCCGGAGAGAGAATTTAGAGGGAAAGATTGGTAGAGGGCAAACACGGATTCAGGCCCAAAATAGCAGTGTATTGACTTTTGATATTCTCTTTAAAAATGATAGTGGAGAAGAGCATAGAATGGAATAAGGTAGCATATACCGTTTTTATCGATCTAGAGAAAGCTTTTTGATAGAATACAAAGAGAGGGAGATTGTGGATAGTGATGGACGATCCTGCATATTTTTTACTTTGGGTCCCAATTTGGGTACTAAGATGTATGAAACCCATAAACTCTGGTTCAACTCAGTCCATAACAAGCAAAATGACGCCTACCTGTCAGAATGACTGGATTACAGGCAGGGCAGTGTGCTGTCCCTTTACTTTTTGCGTTAAATCTGGACAACTGCTTGAAGAGGATTATGTTAAGAGAGGATAGGAATACACCTTTGTATACGCGCTCTGACGACGCGGCTGTGGTGACAAGGAACAACACGAACTTACAAGCTGCTGTCGAATTCCTTGGAATGAAGTTATGACTGGAGTGGGGAATGAAAATCAAAGGGGAAGACGGGATAAAATGACGATATCGAGACAGGGAGAACACGCGGAGATTTGGATGGAAGGTACACAGTTAAAACAAACCAGCAGATTCAAATATCTAGGAGTATATTCGATGAGAAGGGATGGATAGATTCAGAAAATTATCAAAGAATAACGAAAATAATTCTCCAGAATGTCGGAATGTTCTAGCAATTGATAATACGCAGAGAGGAGTGCCAGTAGAAGTAAATGGGAGTATATATATATAAAACCATCCTACGACCAATATTACTATACGTGTCGGAATGTTTGGGTACTTAACACAATGCCAGAAGAGTAAAATAGAAGCTCCGGAAATGGCGAGTATTGAGATTCATAAGAGGAGTAACGCGCTGAGGACAGAGTTATAGAAGTGAAGCCAATAAGGAGAAGAGTCGGATCCGACCAATATAGACAATGTATTGAAAGACCAGCCTGAGATGGTTCGGGGGATCATGTGGCAGAGAATGGAGGACTCTTAGATAACCCCGAAGATTACTTAATTGGAGACCCTATTGGAACGAGACCAGTGGGAAGACCCAAGAAAGAGATGGAACGAAACCATAGAAAACTCTCACGGTCGCGGCCGAGAAACGAATAAGGAGAATGTGGAAGGGACGGCACTATTTGAAGACGCGGGACGTCTGGAGGATTTCTGGAGGAGCACACTCCTGACAGGATCTATACCCTACAGATGGATGGCTGAGCAAAGGCTGGGTGAGAATATATATATATAATAATATTATATTATATATATATATATATATATATATATATATATATATATATATATATATATATATATAATATATATATTATATATATATATATATATATATAATATATATTAATATAGTATAAATATATACATATCTATATATATATATATATATATGATATATTATAATATATTTATATATTATATATATATATATATATATATATATCATAAATTATATATATATTATATATATATATATATATATATATATACTATATATATATATATATATATATATATATATATATATATATATATATATATATATAATATATATATATATATATGTGCGCGAGAGTTTTTATTCAATTATTATAAAATAATTCGGTAATTTTTGTAAAAAGTTTCTTCTAACTATGATAACTATGAATAATTAATATATTACATCGAATCGGGAATTGACGTCATTCATTTAAAATTAATTCTTTTAATATTATTGTTACTATTAAAATAAAATAGAGAAGGGAAAAGTATATTTGAATAAAGGGTAATACTCATTTAATTAAATCCTTCAAAAGTTTTAACAAAGGAAATGATTTTGAGGGAGCGAGAAGTTTCCCTCTGAGAAAGAAGGAAGAAGAAACGTTCATTTTGGAGTTTCAAGAAATTTTAATAAAACAAGTGTTAAATGATTTTGTGAAAAAAGAAAAAAAAATGATAATTTTTAAACCTTATTACTCTTTAAATAAATTTAAGTTAAAAATTCCTTTCTGAAGTGCAAAACCACACAACACACCACACACATAACACACACCACACCACACCACACACACACACACACATCACACACACACACACACACCACACACCTACACACATAACACACACCTACACACATAAACACACACACACTTATATTTATATATATATATATTATATATATAATATATATAAATATTATTTATATAATATATATATATATATAATATATATAAATATATATATATATATATATATATTATATATTATATATATATATATTAGCGTGACATGTCAGCTTTCCAAGCTCGCCCCACGCAGCTCCCATTACTGTATTGAATGTAAATTGTAAAGTATCTTTTACCCGAGGTACCTTTCAAGCTTGTTGTCTGAGCGGTAAAATAATTTCCATGTTCGAGCCTATTGAATCAGTTTGTGAACAATTTACTACTCTAAATTGTGAAAACATTAGAACAAAGTTTCGATGAGAGAGAGAGAGGAGAGAGAGAAGAGAGAAAGAGGGGGAGAGAGGAGAGAGAGAGAGAGAGAAGAGAGAGAGAGAGAGAGAGAGAGAGAGAGAGAGATTTTCATTTATTCTTAAAACCCTCCAATTTCTATCCTCCTTCTTTCTGCAACATCCTTATACTCTCTCTCCCCTCTTCATGCTCATATCCTTCGCCCCCTTTTCCTCCCTTTCCGAATCCTGCGTGCATTACCCGGTCCCAATGGTTTTCCCGCTGATTTTTTTTTTCATCTCAAAGGAATTTCTAAAAATAGAAAAAAAATCGCAATCAATTATTAAAAAAATATTCTTAATAAAATTCACTTTAACGAAATCTCAAGGGCCATCTCATATAATGTCTCAAAAATTAAGTACAAGTAGTATAATATATATTATAATTATATAATAAATATATAAATAAAATAATATATATATTATATATATAATATATATATATATATATATTATATATATTATGTATAATATATATATATTATATATATATATATATATATATATATATAATATATTTTCCCACCTCAAGGGATTATCCCCATTCAAGAAGAGCTTCTCTAGGTAATTGTTACTTAGGAACCGGATGAGGGATATAACCATGACCCTATACCTTGCAGCTCAGTTGCATTACTGCTGCCTATGTCATGTGACACTCCGCAATATGTCAGATAGGCATGTGTCTTCGAACATATATATGTCATTCGTCATGTATATTTTATTATTAAAATTCTATGGATCAATGTCTGCAAATATCCGAATGCGTGTGTGCTTATATATATATATATATATATATATATATATATATATACTAATCATATAAATATATATATAATCTATCAGTATATATATATATATATATATATATATATATATATATATATATATATATATATATAGAGAGAGAGAGAGAGAGAGAGAGAGAGAGAGAGAGAGAGAGAGAGAGAGAAGAGAGAGAGGGAGAGAGAGAAAAGAGAGAGAGAGAGAGAGAGAGAGAGAGAGAGAGAGAGAGAGAGAGAGAGAGAGAGAGAGAGAGAGATTTAATTAAAAATGGAAACTAACAAAAATTTTATTCTTAATTACTTTGAAAGTTATGAGAGTATTTTCCTATTAAATAACAATAATACATTGTTGGGATAAATATTAAAGCAATTAAGTAAATATTAAAAAAAAGAGTCATACATTAACTACAGTTCCTGGATGACAAAGCGTATGAACTTTTTTTTAAATGATTAAATTTACTGGAATGAAAAACTGGGAAAATATAATACGTTTTGAAAGCGAGTAGGTAAAATGCAACATTGTGGAAATGAAATATAAAAGACCTGCAAATTTAATAATGTTTAGAAAACAGGAAGAAAGAGTAAACATAATAAACAATCAAGATGAAAAAATAAATTTGATGTAAAGAAAATGTAGGGAAGTTTAAAAATTGAAAGAAACATCTGAAATTTTTAGATAAAATTTATAGATTCAGAAATTGTAGAGAAATCAAAATACTTAAAAGGCAAATGTAATGAAATGGTTTAGGCGCGGACAATTAGTGATGAAGAAGAAATTTAAAAAGATGAGAACCAAACAAAAGGAGGAAGAACAGACTAAAGTATTAGGTTGAGAACTAATAAAAAGTCTGTGTGTATGTGGCATAATTTCTCTTACTATTGAACAAATAAAAAATGTATATTTATATAATTTACTTCTATTAAAAATAAGTATTAGGAACATAATAATATATATATATTATATATATATATATATATATAATTATATATAAATATATAATATATAAATAAATTATATATATATATATATATATATATATATATATATATATATATATATATATATATATATATATATATATATATATATATATATATATATAGTAATATATAATTATTATATATATATATATATATATATATATATATTATATATATATATATATTATACTATAATAATATATATACTATTTATATATATATATATATATATATATATATGATATATATATATATATATATAATATATATATATATATATAAATTATATATATATATATATATAATATAATATATATATAATATATATATATATATAATATTATAATATATATATATATATATATAGCGAGAGGGAGAGGGAGAGGGAGAGGGTGAGCATTTGGATATAAAAAATGCCTCTGACTGTGCATATATTCTTCCAAATCCCTGTTAATCCTTCCAAGTTTAACCGTAAATTAGCAAATATGAACATAAATAATCTTCTCTTTCTCTTTCTCTTTCTCTTTCTCTTTCTCTTTCTCTTTCTCTTTCTCTTTCTCTTTCTCTAGGAGCACTTGCGTACATTCAATATGGAGCCTTTGACCGAAAGACACAAAAGAACGACTAAAAAGCAAAAATGAGGTTAAGGAAGCAAAGATTTCAGAGATTTGAAGAGGCAATAATGGCGTCAAGTGAAACAAAAATCGTTTAGAAGAAAACGAATAAAAATCATATATTAAATTTAATTTAAAAATATAAAATTAAACGTAAGTCACTAACTGAATTGGTATTTTTAAGTAAATAAAAATACATTTATTACTATACAATACTATGCTATACTAAACCACAAACTATCCTATACTAGACCACACTATATTATACTGTACACTAGTGATGGAGCGAAGCTGAATTTTTGCATAACCGCGGTTGCGGTTTTTTTGCGGTTCTTAAATTTTTCAAACACCGCGGTTGCGGTTGCGGTTCTTAAATTTTCAACAACCGCGGTTGTACAATAAAAACAAAATTTAACAATTGCTTTGTTTACTACTACTTACTACTTACTACTACTACTACTACTACTACTACTACTACTACTACTACTACTACTACTACTACTACTACTACTACTACTACTACTACTTACTCCTACTACTTATAACTACTACTACTACTACTACTACTACTACTACTACTACTACTACTACTACTACTACTACTACTACTATCATTTCGAGAGGACATACCGCCTCTCCTCATTCAGGGCTCGTAAATAAAACTTATTAAATTAAGGGACAAAATTATTTGTTAAAAGAGTTGGTTGTTTAAAGTGATGTTTATTTTAGAATGTTTCATAAAATAAGGACATTTTTGAAAAAAATATTAGAATAAAATTGATAAAATCATCATGAGCATTTGCATTTAAAACATTAAAATTATTTACAATCTTAATTAAAAAAAAATCTGATAATTGTCTTTTGTAAGTGTCTATCACGGGAGATATCAGTTCTATATTTTCAACATCGATCCTGTGTTCCTTCTCTTCTCTATGCTTTTGCAGGGATGCAGTACGGTCACAAATTTTTAGAAAGTAAGAATGTTGGTATTTTCTTTTTAAAATCCAAAGTTTCTCCAATATATAAAAGAACCTCAATCTTTGCTAGGTTCTTTATAGACACCAACATTTTTTAAATTTCTGAATCATCATATTTTAAAATTTGTAGGATTTTTTTTAGTAGTGTTGGGACACCTGAAACAAACATAAAATCTTTAGGATGCATCTTTAAATTTGTCAGTTGGAAAAGGCCACTATTATCTCTATTTTAAAAGATACATACCATTATACCACATTCTTACTCTCTAAAAATTTGCCGACCGTAACTCATCCCTACAAAAGCATAGAGAAGAGAAGGAACATGGGATCGATGTTTACAAATAATAGAGCTGATATCTTCCCGGCAAAAGACGCTCACAAAAAACAATGATTAGAATCTTTTCTAACTAAGAATGCAAATATAATCTTAATGTTTTAAATGCCAATATTCTGGTGAATTTACCAATTTTATTCTTTTAAAATTTTCAAAAATCTTATTTTATGAAATATATCACTTAAACAACCAACTATTTTAACACACTATTTTGTCCTTAATTTTATTGAATTTTTATTTACGAGCCTGAATGCGGGGAGGCGGTATGTCCTCTCGAAAGTATAGTTCTTGGTTTTTTTTTCTTTTTGTTTTATTTTTATGTGGGGATTTATAATAATACTATATTCACACGTTTATTGTGTTTTCCCTTGTTTATATATATATATAAAATAAGAAAGTTTCGATATTATATATATATATATTATATATATATATATATATATATATATATATATATATATAATATATATATAAATATATATATATATATATATATATATATATATATATATATATATATATATATTATATTATATATATATAATATATAATATATATATGTATATAAATATAATAATATATAGATAGATATATATATATTATATAGATATATATATATAATATATAATATATAATAATATAATATAATATATATAAATATATATATATCTATATAATTATATATATATATAATATATATATATATATATATATATATATAAATATAATATAATAAAAAAAGAGAGAGAAAGTTTCGATAGCATAAGAGAGTATTTTTAAAAAGATAACTTCCTGACAACCGATTTCGGTTTTTAGAGCAGTGACAACCGCGGTTGCGACTGAATGGGTATTTTTAAGTAAATAAAAAATACATTTATGACTATACAATACAATGCTATACTATAACAAACTATCCTCTACTAGATCACACTATATTATACTGTACACTATGTACTACACGAGGGGTGGACAAACCGCCGCTCGCGAGCTACATGCAACTCTTCGATCCTAAATATTCGGCTCATGGAAAATTTTCAAATTAAAGAATAAAATGAGATTTTTTCAAAGAGATATGTTATCAAAAAACTTCAGTCATTTCCCTACCTCAGTAAGAGAGTAAATACATTTCTTGATATTGAAATAAAAGAATGAAATAAAGATGAAAAATTCAAAGATAAGTTAAGAGGACCGCTTGATAATTTCCTAGCCTCACGGTTGATGTGGTCAATAATGGCTGTCCAATTCCCGAAAATCTGGTAACGGAATCATCTGCTGTGGAAGTGGAACTAGTGGAATTACAGGAGAATCTTAGCCTAGAGAAGATCCATATATCTATATCCCACTCTACAATTGAGTTAATTTTTACCACAGCATTCTGTTGTGATTATTATCATTATGAAAATCTAATAAAACTAATTTTGTAAGTTGAAAATCTGATTAAAATATCTCGTACTTTTTTGTGTGTGTGTGTGTCTTTGCGAATACTGAAACAAACTAATACAAATTAACAGTTTAAAATTGCATTCACAAATAAATATTTTATTTCATATATATAATATATATATATATATATATATATATATATATATATATATATATTATATAATATATTATATATATATATAGGATCTTCTATAGTTTTTGACAGTAGCCAGATTTACAAGATTCCAAAAATACTGAAAGATAATAAAATAGCTAGGAAAAATTCAATCAAAAGAATCCTTATTACAAGTTGAAAAATATCGTTTTTTTATATATTTAAGAAACAAATTATATAAAAGTATCCTTATGAAAAATATTTGAACTTCTCTATTTTTAATTTTTTACAATAATAATATTATATATATAATATAATATATATATATATATATATATATATATATATATATATATATATAATAGATATATATAATATATATATATATATATAATATATATATATATATATATAGTATATATATATTATATATATATATATATATAAGGTCGATACTCTAGAGAGCCACAATCATATCTCAAAAAACTACAACAGCTACCGTGAAAAGAAATATACATTGGCTGCGAATGCTGGTCCAATTTTAGTGCGGAAAATGTAAAAAAAAAAAATATCTCAAAAACTACAATAGCTACAACGAAAAGGAATACATTTTTGGAATCCTGGTTTTAAAATTTGATAGGAAAAACTGTCTAAAAAAAATTATTGTTAAAATTATAAATATGATTAGAGAGCCTATTTTAGAGACCTTTTATTGGTTAGTCGTTAAAATAAATAGACTTTCTATTAAATTTTGCTCTTTTTTTTTAACTAAAGAATACCCCAAGGGGTATACCGCACCGATGGCAGGGAGTCGGGGGTCTGCTCGCCTTCGGGGAACTGACGGGGTATGGACTTAATTCCCCCCCCGGGGAGGGTCTCCGGAAACCCCCGCTCTTTGGTATTGGGTGTCGCGGGGGTTCCTCCGCCCCTCGCCCTTACGGGGTATGGAAAACGTTCCCCTGTGTTCCCCGTTCGGCTCGAGCGCCCCTAAATTGCCGGTAATACCTTTACAAATTAATATAATATATATATATATACTATGTCCCAGCACCCCCCCCCAAAAAAAAATAGCCAATTTTTATGTTTAATTTTTTTAATTTCCCTGTAGCTTTTGTAGTTTTCGGGATGCTTTTTTTTTTTTATACAGTTTCCTCGGTTAAATTTTGCCAGGATTCCAATTGTGTTCCTTTTCCCGGTAGCTGTTGTAGTTTTTGAGATATGGATTGGGCTCTTCTAGAGGCTGGCCCATATAATAATAATAAAATAATTAATAATAATAATAATAATTATAATAATAATGGTGTGCTGATTATAATAATAATAATAATATATAATAATAAAAAAAATATAATATATATCTAATAAATAATAATAATGAATATTTAATAATAATTATTTATTAAAAACAAAATAATAATTATAACTCTCTAAAGTCTAAGCAATGAATTATAAGAAATGTTGTGACATCTGTAAACATATTTTGTGACTAGCGGATTAAATCTTAAATTGTTGATAATAAACGTAGCAGCCATCGATGTATATATCAAACGTAAATACCAAATATACTTCCATGTTTTTTCATTACCAAACCAAAATTAACGAGAGACTTCAATTACAGATTACAAATACAACAAACTGTAAAATTTTAACTTTATTAACGACGCTAGTTTTCTTTCTAAAAATAAATAAAGAAACAAAAAAGGAATAGTTTTGAAGAAGCTTTCTTGAAACACCACAGTTTAAGAATACTAGTTTATTTGATTCATTCATTTCCATTTCTTTATTTCCACTTAATTAAGCAAAGATTGCTCCGTGGTTTAATATAGAACCTATATATATATATATATATTATATAATAGTATAATATATATATATATATATATATATATTATATATATATATATCGTATATAGATTTATATATATATATATATATATATATATATATAATATATATATATATATATATATAATATATATATATATTATATATATATATATAATATATAATATATATATATTTATATATATATATATATATTATAATATATATATATCATATATATAATATATATACCTTAAAATTTATATAAAATTTTGCTGGCAAAATTTTATATAAATTTGTAAAATATAAAATATTTTATATGACAATAAAAGCGTATGTGCAAATTTTGATGATGTCCTGTTGTTGTCGAACATGAGCTTTATCGTACGGGGATATCCCTGCACTTTACCCTACTTTATACCGGTATGCAATATTTTATTATACTATACTATACTATACTATACTATACTATACTATACTATACTATACTATACAACAAAGCTCGGCAAGTATGTTAAACATTATGTTATATAAATATGAAATAATGTAATGGTTTGTTTATGTATCTGTTAATATCAGTCCAAAAAAATACTTTTGTATTTCCTAAGTTTTGAATGGTAACAAATTGAAATAGAATTTTTTTTTCATTTTCGATGTAAATTAAGAAAAAAATTTTTTTTTTTTAAAAAAAAAAGGCAAATAAAAAATAAAAATTTCTAGTAAAAAGTGGTCAATTTAAATCAGCCCTGGGGAATATTTTCAGGAAGTTAAGCTATTGTTTTAACGAGCTGAATTTTTGCAATTGCATAATTTTTTGCACATTATAACAATTTCATTAGTGATTGCTCAAAATTCCTCGATATTCATTTTTTGCACACATTTTTCACTTTAAAAAATAATTTTGCTATTTTCTTTGAAAGATATGAAAGGACACGAAGACGCCTTTTAAACTCTAATGGAGTAATAACTATTTTTAAGTTAATAAAATATTAAAAAGTAAGGCAATTTATCTTAGTATTTTGGGAATTTAAATGACGTAATATTAATTAATGCAATGTTAACATTCTGAAATAGTAAAATAATAATAATAATAATAATAATAAGAATAATAATAATAATATAATAATAATAATAAAACGTAATTATATTTAATATCGCTAATAATAATAATAATAATAATAATAATAATAATAATAATAATAATAATAATAATAATAATAATAATAATAATAATAATAATATTAATAATAATAATAATAATTATAATAATAATAATTATAATAATATTATTATTATTATTATTATTATTATTATTATTATTATATTATTATTATTATTATTATATTATTATTATTATTATATATATATATTTATTATTATTATTATTAATTATAATTATATTATTATTATTATTATTATTATTATTATTATTATTATTATTATTATTATTATTATTATTATTATTATTATTATTATTATTATTATTATTATTATTATTATTATTATTATTATTATTATTATTTGTTTCTTACAATTTCAAAATACGATTAATGCTTTGATTAAATTTATGTCATTGAAATTCAAAAAAGAAGAAGAAAATAATGCGATAATTTGCTTTACTTTTTTAATATTTTTATAAACTATTGAAAAAGGTTGTTAC
>JABUQX010020848.1:25000-27500 GCA_015478945.1 Trachelipus rathkii
ATAGATAGATAGATAGATAGATAGATAGATGAATATAGAGATAGATAGATAGATAGATAGATAGATAGATAGATAGATAGATAGATAGATAGATATAGATAGATAGATAGATAGAGAGAAAGAGAGAGAGAGAGAGAGAGAGAGAGAGAGAGAGAGAGAGAGAGAGAGAGAGAGAGAGAGAGAGAGAGAGAGAGAGATCTGCACCTAAGCCACCAAAACTTTAGATATGTATTTGCCATTATTTAAAAATTAGCATAATATTAAGAGGTATACAATTCCTTCTTAATTTGAAAAATTTCGCGTAACTTCCAAATGAATAGAGAATAAAATTTTCATTTTTAATTAAAATCTTCTCTCTCTCTCTCTCCTCTCTCTCTATCTCTCTCTCTATCTCTATCTCTCTCTCTCTCTCTCTCATCTCTCAGATATAGATCTTTAGGTTTTTAATAATAAAAAACACTTGACGAATGAAACATAGATTTGTATTATAATCTAGACTTTCTGACGTTGCGGGCGATGATATATATATAAATATATATATATATATATATATATATATATATATATATATATATATATATATATATACCAACATATATATATATATATATATATACTGCTCATATATACTGTATTATTTGAGATTAATACACAAGTTATCCAGCCCACAAAGAATCGACGATAGGCTGAAAACCAACATCATGAATTTGGGTCCTAGCATGTACATATTGAATATCAGGAAAATTTGAATAGCGAAGTGAATATCAGTTAAAAAAATAAATAAAATAATTAAAATTATATCCTTACATTATAAATATTTAATATTCATAACAAAATCATATATTGTAAAGAATATTCTTCTTAGAGATACAAGAAAATAGAGTTTCTGCTAAAGTGGGAAGATTTAGATAAGATATGGGATGCCATCTTTTTAGAAGGAATATGGACCACAAAGTAGAGGAAAAATGACACGACAGAGTGAATAGGTCCAGTTGGGGACAATCAATGAAAATATGGCGAACAGATTGCTGGGGTATGGCGACAGCAAAATTTACAGATGGGAGGAGGTTCGTGACATATAAGTGACTGTGAGTGATATTGGTGTGGCCAATGAGGAGGCGTGCAAGTATCACTTCGCGTGAAAGGCTTTCTTGTCGATGGGAAAGACCACTGCCAATGTTCGGTTGCCTTATATTTCTTAGTTTCGCTCCCACGCTGATCACTCGTCCAGCGCTCTTGCCAACGCCGATCAGAAAGCCTTGTCGAAGAGCACAAGATAGTAATCAAGTTGATGGGAGGCGACCCAGTCTGTGGCAACCGGGGTACCTGGAACAGCTCCGAAGCAAAGGTGGCCATTTGGCTCGGCGATTTCATTGCCGGTTATCCCTACATGAGGAGGGTCCAGCATAAAGTAGTTGTTTCTTACGGTAGTGAAGCAGTCGAAGAAAGTCGTTGTACGGCAGGATACCGTTACATGTTTTTCCGAATAAGGGTTTTAAACGCACCTGGAGGGCACTGAGTGAATCTGGATAAATGACATAAGAGTGGGATCTTGGTTTAGGATTAGAATTCGAGAAAGGGCAATCATTGTAGCCATTAATTCTGCCGTAAAAAGTGAGGCATGAAGGGGGAGAGGTATGGAAGAGGTTGCGGTCAGGAAATACAGCTGGTGCCCACTGTTTCCTATTTTAGAACCGCCAGTAAACACGGGAGTAAATTCTTGGAATGAACCTGAAGTGACTAAATGATGCTTTAACAAGGTGGCATGGTGGCTGGTTTGGGTGAAATGTCAGGTAAAGAGAAAATGATGGGAGCAGGGAATAACCAAGGTGTGTACTCTTCGTCATGTAAGAAAGGCAGCACACCACTGCAAAGGATGTTAAGGAAATTAAGGATGTTATGAACTGTGTTTGCAAATGGCCAGTAATTAGGATTCTGAGGTATCTCCCTGTAGAATCGGTGTCAGAGCAGACGGTATTGGGGTTTGTAAACGAAGATAACTTGTGCACATGATGTATTCCTTCGAAGAGAGTGGGATCACATTAGATTCAACTTCAAGGCTCATCCGGGGGACGATGAAGGCTCCAGTGGTGATACGGATCGCCTCGTTGGATGGGATCTAATAGGTGCAGTAGAGTAGGGGAGGCCTATATACAGCCATAGTTATTTTTCGATCGGACTAGGGTGATAAATAGACGTAAAAGACTTGAGGTCAGCGCCCCAAGATTTTGAGGTGAGATGACGTAACAGGTCAATTACGCGATGACAAGTCGTTTTGAGGAGTTTAATATGCGGTGCATATGTTAAGTGGTCATCTGAGAATGAGTCCAAGATTTGTCTTGTGAAGTTACAGGGATGGGAGAACCATATGATGTTAAGTTCGCTGGAAGAAGGTGGAAGGTTCTTTGATTCCTTTTTTCCTTAAAAAGCACCACCTAGGTTTTGGTGGGAGAGAAATTGAAGCCAGTGGGAGTGTACCCCATTGTGATATTCTCAATAC
>JABUQX010020848.1:35000-40000 GCA_015478945.1 Trachelipus rathkii
TTATAGTACTGCAATCTGTTTTTAGTGTGAAAGCTGCTTCTGTACATTTTGTTTCTCTCGTCGAGAAGCAAATCACTGACATACTCATTATCATATACTGAGAATGGTTTCTTTTGAAAGGCTTAAAGCATTAGATTAGTGAGGTGTGAAGAGCTATTAGAAATTGTTCTCTCCAAACTCTCTGAATAAGCGCTTTACTAACAAAGCGGTTTATATAAGGTGTCTCATCAAGAGAGAACATTCACGAGTATCAGATGTGAACCATATTATAGGAGAGAAAGATTTAGTCGAAGAAGGATAACGTACTGCTCATACTCTATTCTCAAATCGATGAATTACAAGACTCGTAACTATTATCGGTGCTATACATAGTCGAAGGCTAAGTACACAGATTACATAATTAGATCTAGATAATTAGCATCTTATCTCGCGTAGATGCAGATCGACTTGTCCACCCGATATTGTGCACCACAGTATGCATAGAGTAGACCAGAAAAATACGGCAAATGGATAGAGACACAGAAATAGGCTAAATAAGAGATGAAAATCACTAAATGAGAAAATAAGAGATATTAAGGTTTGGTACATATATAAATTCTCAGTATAAGGTAGTGCTACATTGGTGGGGATCGTTATTCAATAATTAAAGAGAGAATGTAGCTATAGTGGTGATTTTAAATATAAGACCAAAAGGTCTCACAAAGTGATAGATTGAAGAAATGATGTGAAGAGGAAGCAGAAGACCGGATGTGATGGGACTTTACATAAGTGTGACTCCAGCATCGTATGAGAATGACTGAAAGCGAGATTCAGCCGTCCTCGACCCACCTAAATGAGCGAGGGTAATGAGAGACCCCAAGCACATTACGAAGAGTGTATGACATGAATCCCCTAAATTAGAGACCTCAGTATGGATGAGAAATATACAGTCTCGTAGAAGTAGAAAGGTAATCAAAAAAGCGTGAAGTCTGTTTCTGTTAGAGAGAGAACGAGATAGCAGGAAGCCACAAGGAGAGAGAGAGAAGTGAATGAGAGATGGTAGTAGAGAGAAAAGAAGAGTATAAGACGAGCAGAGAAGAGAGAAGTGCAGAAATTAAGAAATCGAAGAATTCGAACGAGACGTATGTTACGGGGATGTTAGATATGTTTACGAGATAGGGACACAGTTAACTCACACCCTCGTTACAGACGGAGGAAATTACAGAAAATAAGTTTAATATTGGATTATTATATTTAACGGAAGGTATGCTTCGAATTCATTAGCACCATTTCTGACGTTATTGTCTCCAGACTCCATAAAGCATATAGATTTAGGTTGTTAAGCTATAAGAAAGTGTTTAGATATTACTCACGGATGCATACTTGCGGAGCAACATCTACTGATTGAGATGGTTGAGAAGTATACGAGAATCGTGTAAAACTCGCGCTATTTGTCACAAAATCCGCCATTCATATCACTGCTAGCAACCTCTAGTCACAATCACACAATATAACAGGCAACAGACAGGAAACAACAGACTCTCTAAATCCACATAACGTAGACATACCGAGGATAAAGACTATTCTTTCATCCTCTCATATCTAATCTTTATACAACCTGCGTACAATTAAACAATACTATCTCATAAACTCTCTTACCTCTTCTACTCTCGTAGTAATATACTAAAATTGAATTAATCAGGAATCTCTCTATAACTCTCTCGCACACTCTCTCATCACTCTCTCACAAATAACTCTCTGAGTTTTAGACACACTAACAACATATAGAATAATAAATTATCACACAAATATGCTAGTATATCATAAAAAGAAAGAGAGGCTATATAAAATACTGAACTATACTCTTACTAAGTTATATTAATACTGACATTTACTATTATCAAAACGTCCACACAATTAGTAAAAAGTCTAAAATAGTAAAATTCTGATTTACAAAAAAATAATATAATACTACAAAAAAAATACATTTACCTAGTACTAGCTCAACACGTAATTGTTTGCTTTCATAATGAATCTAGAAGCTACAAATACCTATATTAAAAACCTATAAATCAATAATATATGTAATACTATACATATACTATATATATGAATTGTCTTCAAAAATATCATCATAATAGAAAAACTGGATAGGAGAAAAATTATCTTTATAATTTTTGCATATTCTCGATTATCAATATCAATTTCATTAATTATTTAGAAACGCTATAAAATGCTGAGAGAGATACTTTAAAATAAAATCGATGTAGAATTATTGGTGGATCACTTAATATAACATAAACAACATTATAATATCGACAGATTAACATCACAAATATAAATCCAAATTATATGATAATTTAAATTACACAACTATATCTCATTTATTGAATAGTCATCTCGGAATTATAATTACAACAATTATTATCTCATTATTTTCACTTAACAGTTATTATTACATACTATAAGCAACAGTAGTAGTATGATAGTTAAGAGTTTATATAGTGAAGTAATATAAGTAGTATAGTATAGTAATAGTATTATAGTAATTAGTAGTATATAGAATGTAAGTATAAAGTATGGATAAGTATAGATATAATTAGATAAGTTAAGTTAGGTAGTAGTAGTAAGTATTATATATTATTATAATTATTATATATTAATATATTACATAATAAATACTACTAAAGTATATTATAATTTATAACATATGAAATAATATTTATATGCAATACATTTATTACAATTAACAAAGACTTATTCTTATGTTATATATTTATTATATTTAATATTAATATTATTATATATATTTATATATATATAATTATATTTAACATATTTTATTTTTACTTATTAATTATTTATCTTATATATATTAATATATATTAATTTATTATTATTATTATTATTATATTATTATTTAATTTATAGTTTTATTATACTATTATATCATTATTATTATTATCACGAGAAGTTTAATCATTATTGCTTTAATTATAAATTTAATATTTTGGTATGTAATAATAATAATAATTTAATAAATTATTAATATATAATTATTATTTAATTGATTTAATTAGAATTTATAATTTAATATTTATATATTTTAAAAATAATTATTATGATTATTATTTATTATATTATATTTATTATTAATATTATTATAATTATTGATTATTATTAATTTATTTATATGTATATTTATAGATATTCATTATTTAATATTCAACATTTAATTTAAATACGACGATTAAATAGTTGGAATTAGATTATTGATTAAAAGATATAGTAGAAGTAATTAATATTAGTATTTGTAATAGAATATAAATAGTCTTATTGTTATTTTGAATATATATATATATATATATATATTATTATATAGTATAATATAATATTTATATATTATACGATATTATATAAAGATGTTGGCTATCTATGGAACGTAAATCAATATAAAAAATTAGTACTTGACTATACTTTCAAATAATTTAGGGGAAAACTACGTTGACTAATTTTTTTTAGTAATCAATACCTATAATCTACATAAATACTAACTAAATCATTATACCTAATCCTGACTAACCTAACAAACCTAACTAAATTAATACCTATAATATAACTACGGATAGTCAACATCTGATTAAATGCTCACATTATTATTAATATACTTGATTTTGATATATATTTTTTTATCTATTCTATATTGTATGTAGGGCCCTTTGATATCTAAAATATATATTTAAAATATATATATATATTATATATATATATATATATAATTAATTAATAATATATATATATATATATTATTAATATAATATATATATATAAGATATATATAAAATATTGTGTTTATGATTATATGTTAGTGTAGTATGTGTTGTATCATGTTATGTAGTGTGTATGTTGGGTTGATATATGTTATGTATGATATGATAATGTAATTATGTATTGTCCGTAATAGATCTCAGAGATAGGATAAATTGTCGTGGTGTCTTTGTATGTATAACTACTGACTCTGATGTATGGCAGTTGTGATAGTGTGAAATATTGTAAAGAATAATTTTCCAAATATTAATTTATTCGTTAAAAAGATTATCTAAACTATGATATCATTGAGAGAATGAGATAAATTAAATATATATATACAGCTCAATATGAAATAATTGTAATACGTTCATTTCCAAAAATTGGTAAGGTGTTTTATCTTATATTTATAATATTTATAAAATGAAATAGGAGAAAGGAAATATATTTGAATAAAGAATAAATACTTACATTTATATATATTAATAAAATATTACAATATAGTATATATTATATTTACTAAATATGTGTGCGTCAATATAATATTGATAGAAAAAATGAGAGTAATCATTAAAATTTTCTTTATATAGAATATATGAAAAAAGAAAATAAACGTATATCACTAGAGATTTAGTAGTATATTTCAAAATATAATTATATAAATAGAATAATTTAATCCACTATCTTCATAGTTGCTTGCGTACACAAAACAATATAATAATTATAACTTCTGCGATTAATTGTTAGCTTTGATGAACACTCATTAAAGCCAGTTCTATTAGGCTTTCTTCTCAGTGGTATAGAGTATTATAATGTATAATAAATATGTTTTGAAGTCTTTTATAGATGGAAGAATAGAGCATATTTTTATAAGAGTGAGTAACATTATGGATGTATAAGGCAAATCCATAAAATCTCTATAAAACAATCCTAATATATGTAAACTGTACATACAATTATATTTACAAAATATTCGAAAAATCTTAGATAATATCCGATGGAATGAAACTTTACTCAAAAGTATTTAGTTAAAGTAATATATAGTAGATATACCTATGGCTCCCGAATTTTGCACTCTACTAACTTGTGTTGTAATAATTCATCAAGAAAAGAAAATTTTTGAATTGCACTTATATGTATTTTATTTTTCATCGTATTTAATATGCACTTATAGTGATTTTCATTTTTCATCGATTCTCACACGAGGCATTCTT
>JABUQX010020848.1:45000-52500 GCA_015478945.1 Trachelipus rathkii
CGGGGCATCCCGCGATCCGACATTATCCAGATCCGGATTCCGAACTAAGTAGTCTTCCATGGTCACTAATTGTGGATCAAATCGTGTGCGGGCTATTCACTGTATCCAATTCCTAATTTAATAAAGAGATCTGTTTATAACACACATGGACTGCGCGAGCTAGGCTTTAGCAGTATGAACGAGACTGACCGACTTCCGACGTCGGCTTTGGCTCGGATTCTGTACTATATTCTGCTACAAGACTTGAGAGAGAGTGTGTTCCACCCGTAACCGTTCATAATTATTGTGGTTCACCTACAAACAATATTCTTGGAACGAAGATTCTCAATATCCCCACATTGAGAATCTCGCGGATCCGCGCGATAACGGACCGGTCGACTTCCAGACTTCGGCTCCGGATCCGACTATGTTTCTATCATAAAAAATATGAGCTCTCACTCTTCACATGTGAATAACAGTTTTGCTCACGTGCCTAAACATATTTTCTGAGAGAACATTGCGATCGCACCAGGAGATCCGAATATCGATCTATGCCTAGCCGACTTCAGCTCGGTCCGGATCCGCTAAGGTTCTGCAGCTATTGAAAATTGTCGGTCACGTCTTTTTCTGACAATAAATTTTGGCACACGAGAATCAGAAAAAAAACTTATCTACCAGAAAAAAATTCCACTATAGCACGAGTAGGAGCGGACTTGAACGCAGGAATAACGATCTTCGGTGTTTCAGCTCAGACGAGTAACAAAATGTATTTTATCTCTTAATAGTTGTGATATCATATTGCTCACGCGTCTTCTTGAAAATAAATTTTTCACCCTAAAAAAATAATTTCTGAAGAAAATTCATAGCCCAGGATCCGGATCCGGCTAACCCGGCTGCAAACATTTGGGACCTAGGTGCAGCTTCAGAAACCGAACAACATATGTTATTCCAGCTACATACTTAAAAACAAATTGAGACTTGACGAGACCACGTTCTTATAATACAACTTGTATCACCCCAAGACAAAAAGATGTTGTCCCGAATCACACCAAGAGAGGTATGCATTGTCATGTACTCCAGTTGATCAGGACAATTATCTATCGGGCTTCCGAAAGTAAAGAAGCATCGATACCGACTAAAAGGGTTTCTAAGAGCGTTATGGGAACATTGTTCAGCGGAATTCTCCACTCTTGAAATATAATCTATTTTCTTTACCGCTCAGAATAATATATTTCTGAGCACACACCGATTCATAAACCCAGGATTCTTTAGAATCACCGGCTCCGACTTCAGGCCTCCGGATTCCGATCTAAGACAGCCTATTTGAAAAATTGTTCGGCGGCGTAAAGGGAGGACAGGCTAGAGTATCGAGCAAACCGACAGAGAGAGATGTCACTCAAAAGAGCGATCATAGACAGAAGACTGTATAGCAAAAAAATATTTACGCGCAAAATATATATTATAGACCCAGACGTAGAATGACGACTCGGAGACTCCGGGTACGGTGCCGATACGACTTCGGCTTTCGGCTCCGGGATCCGAACTAATGTTTCTATCAATATTTCGACTTGCTCATCGACGTCATTCTGAATAAATTTTTTCTCCGCTAAAAAATATTTTCTGAGAGAAAATTCATATACATGGGACCACGGTTGTAAAGAGAAGGCTTGAACGAAAAAACGATCGCAGACCGGTCTAACACCGACTTCAGCTTCGGTTCCGCGTATAACTAAAGGTAGTTAACAGCATTTATGTAGTGAGAGTGAGTAGTTTGTGTTTGAAAACACAAAACCGTACATTCGAGACACTATTATTATTTACACATCCGAAAAAATACTTCCCGAAAAAAATTTCAATAACCCTATTATTACCAGGATCAGATCACGGATCCGGCTCCGGATCGGCTCCGGAGATCTATTGTTATTTCTAGCATATCTGATGTCTCGAACATATGTTCCACATCTTCTTCGCGAGTAGAGAGAGAGTGTTGTGTTTACCGAATGATCACAATTATATTTATCTGATGCACTTGAACACTATTACCGAGGGGACATCCCGGAATTCGAGACGGGATCTGGCTGCTTCGCAACTTCAAGCTATCGCGTTCCGATATATATTTGGAGGTAAGTGATAAGAGCGTATTGCACACAGTGTTGCGGCGCACGTGCTTCAGACGATGAGATCCTCTCTTCAACACGAAAAAAAATCTTTTGAGAGCGCACAAAATCATGTGCGCTTATTAGGACCGGATATTGCGTCGGACACTACGAGAGCATATATCCGGGGCTCTCGGCTACTTCAGCCCCGGGACTCACAGCGCGACAAAGTGTGTATGTGCACGGATCTTATTAATCTATGTCTACCGCACCACAGTACTTATTTATATTATTATTAAATATTTTCACCTAAAAACATATTTCTGAAGAAAATTCGTACCCAAGGATCCGGATCCCGATCCGGCTCTGACTTCCTGCTGTTGAGAGGAGTCTCGGCTAGAGGTTTCATTTACTACTCACACACTCTCGGGCCAGTCTTTGACAATAATTCTTTCACCAAAGAAAGTAGTTCCGGATCCAGTACTCCACGCAGAGTCCGGCCCGTCCGGATCCCGTCGGAATGGTTATCCGGTATTATTATCTATTATCGGCGAACTCTCGTGCTCGCGCGGAGACTCACTCACGCTTCTAAGCACATATTGATACTGTTTTCGGACGCCACGTGTATCATGGCAATAAATTTTTCACCTAAGAAAAAAAAATACATTTTTTGAAAAATTTCATACCCTGGCTCCGAGAGGCTGGGTTCTTCTGCTCCGCTCCAGAGCTCCGATCGTTATATTCAAAAATGCCGCGATTGAGAGTGCCGCAGCTCTTGTTGTGCGCAGAGTGTATATTTTGCTATAGCATTAGTGTTTTAGTATTGCTGTTTATTAATAAGTTTGCTCTATACATAAAGATGGTGAGGTTCTTCGAAATATTTTCCACGGATACGTGAGCTCACACTCTTAGAGTGAAGACACGCCATTACTCAGCTAGGAGTTCTCTCTTCTGAGCTCGGCTTCCGGCTTTCAACTCCATTTATTGACTGAGTAAGAGGTGCGCGAGAGAGTGGTGGAGGTAAAATAAGATTTCTATATTATAGGGAATAAAAACTTTTTTTTCTTAATCATACGCCGACTGAATCTGAATTGTTGCACACTATGGCAAATTGGAAATTTTTTAGTTCGACACCTCTCTAAATAACTTCCAGTATCTAAAAAAGCGATTATAAGGAACTTTTAAAAACAGATAAATTACAATTATTTGGTAAAATACGCTAACTGAGATGACTTAGTTCGCAGTTGAGTTAGATTGATATTCTAAAGTAATCACTAAGATTATAAAAAAAAATGTGAAGAGAGTATAACTTTTAGAGACACTCACACACAGTAGGTTGGCCGAGGATAAAGTTCCCCTTAACCTAGAATGTTAACTGCGAGAAGATATGACTCTCTTCATCATTTTCGTATACTATATTGGAATTGATTAATCAATTTCTATTATTATAGAGCGAACACCTCATACGCCACTACAGTATATTAGCTTATCTCTATTAAAAGATTGTCGGCTGGCATTTGAAACCTTGAAGACACCCTGTCCTACGGTCTATAT
Source organism: Trachelipus rathkii (assembly GCA_015478945.1). Classification (NCBI taxonomy): domain Eukaryota; kingdom Metazoa; phylum Arthropoda; class Malacostraca; order Isopoda; family Trachelipodidae; genus Trachelipus; species Trachelipus rathkii. The sequence continues at coordinate 48,630 of JABUQX010020848.1, forward strand.
ATATATTATATTATATATATATATATATATATAATATACCCTGAATATAAGTATGTTTATAACCTAATATTTATTATAAAATAATGAGTTTTATGGGATAGTAATTTGTAATACCAGGACGTATGACACTAATATATATATATATATACTATATAATATCATATATATATATATATATATATATATTATTAGTTTGAAGATTGTGGTAATCTCTTTTCTTGCTTGCTTTCTTTTAATATCTTTCCAATATATATAATCTTATAGAACTTTCGCATTGAAAAAGCTTTTCATTATTTCTCAACCTAATCCTTTAGTTTTTGTGATTGTTCTTCTTCTTTTCCTATGGTTTGGTTCTTTTCTTCCTAAATTCCCTCTTCATCACTTCTTCCATTATCTGTTATTGACATTTCCCTCTTTTCTTAATAACGATTTATAAAAAGCCATATTAAATCTTTTGTCTTCTTATTTACATTTTCATCGTTGCATTTTAATTTAGCGACTTTTTACACTCATTGATATTTTCCTAGTTTTTTTCCCCCGTTTGTTTTAATCATTTTAAAAAAAAAGTTCATTATGCATTGTTATCCGGGAATTGTAATTAATATATGACTCCACCCACCTCTTTCTCAACCAGGCCGCTTCGCGGAGAGCCGAGCCAGCCCAGGAGCCGGGAGAGCCGGAGCGCTGAGCAGCAAGGTTTATTGAGCGAGTGCGAGCCGTGACGCCGCCGAGACCCGGAAAGCCGGAGTGCGAAACCTCTATATGAGAGGGACTGAGGAGCCCTGGAAGCACAGGAGCCAAGAGAGCGAGCCGTGGAAGGCGACAACTTATTACATTGTACGGATCTGCGAGCCGAGATGCCGGCAGTATGGAAGGCGAATTTTTAAGTTGCTGACCACTGGCATGCCTGGGAGCAGGACAAAGAAGCAAGCTGCTAGGACCCCGGCCTCACGGCAAATGCCAAAACTATAAGTAATTCCAATCGTTTAATTAACTCCACAGGCTCGTTCATAACTACTATATACACTATAGTATAATATATTATATAATATATATATTATATATATATTATATACTATATATATATATAATATAAAATAGTATATATATATATCATATATAATATATATATATATACTATATGATTTTTAAACGTAGATACACATCTCCGACACTCAATATATATACGGTTACCCAACGGAACTATAACACTCCAGAGCAGAAAGCAAGAGAGCATCCACTATACAGCATAATCCTTCATACCAATACAAATATTTCTCAATATAAATCGTAATAAACTATATAACATACTCTAATTCCTTAATTAATACAGATATAAGTCTAGAAAAGTAAATAAACCATAAGAGCATAGCATCAATGAACAGTACTATATTATATATACATTATATATAAAACTTATTATATACTTATATATAATATATATACTATATATATATATATAAATACATAGTGATATAACCTTATAACTATATTAATTCTCTTTTTTCCCAAGAAAGATTTGATTATGGAGTATATTTTTATCTATCTCCACAAATAATAGAAAAGGTTCCGGTAGACTTCGTATAGACTAACTTTTTATTAATTAATTTAATATCCTTAGAAAAATCATGTCAACCATATCCAAAATCAAAAACACCCTAATGTAATCATTGAGAATTAATACTCAACTCTGAATGTGATAAAAATAAACTTAAAGTTTGTCAATATGCAGCAAATAGTGAACACAGTTTGATAGGAACACAGTACAGTTTATCGAGATTAAAAATCGCACAACAAGAGTCTCAGCTAACTACCTGTTAGTCTCATGGGGTCACCAAATACAACTCTATTGGGATCTTTATACATTGATTCAAACAGTTTAAACGACGCTATATTCATCACTCGCCAGATTGCTGCGCAGAATTGTTAAAAAAGAAAGGATGTAGCATAAAGGACATGCCAGGATAACCTTTAAATTCAAAAAACAATGACAGACTAAAGTGGAAACTTTTCAGTTTTGCCATAACTCTGTTCTGGCTCTTGTTAAGTGAAAATTCAAAAATAATCTCCAAATTGAAATACAATCGAATGGTCTGTTTAAAGGAATAGTGAGCCGACATAGAGACCATCGACATGCATGAGAGCCACGTACGAATTATAAAAGCTAACTGTGGTGGAGACGAATAGGCTTAGAAACTGGAAGTCCCTTAGACTGGAAAAATATTTGCAAATAGTTCTAGAAGAAGAAATTAAAACAAAAAAAAAGCTTAAAAAATTGTGCATAAAGGGACTGCTTTTGTTGCTTTAAAAAATGGATACTTAACATGGGCAAAGCTAATCTCTTTTGTCATGAATTTTATATATGTTGGACGAAAGATAAAAACAATATTTTCTCGACCACGTAGCAGTAAAAGAAAAAATACTCAACATTTTCAGTCGAAATATATTCAAGGACTTGTTTTCATAAAAATAATTCTAAATAACAGAGTACCAGTAATTAGCTAGTTACGGATACGCCCATCAAACTGATCAGTGCTTAACGTATTGAAAATAAATAAGGACAATGAAGGTGAGGAATAGGAGCTGGTAAATGTGATACTGATTATATTGAATGTCAAAACGAAAAGAAGTAATAGTTTGTTTATTCAGAATGAAGAACTTGATAAAACTATGAAAAGAATATGTTCCGATAACGTTAACATTGCCCCACCATGAGAATTGTGGAGTTCATCACTTTGCAGTTAGCAGTGGAGTGATGTCTCCACAGGGATACTCATGAGAGCAAAATCTTATCAGCAGGGCGAGACAAATAGAAAAGCAGAGTACATGTCTTATGCTCTAAAGGCTTCTTAAAGATTATAGTGTATATGATGGCTGCAGTATTCTGAACTTTCCCTCTCCCGACCAGTCAGTGGGATACAAGTTCGAACAATAGAAAGAATTATTAAAACACCCTTACTTTACAACAAAAAAATATTCAATCAGAAGACTTGACTGCAGGAAAATTTTTATAGAGAACGGATTTTAGCAAATGACAAATAAATTCCATGAAAAGAAGGGAAAGAATGTTAACTGAAAATAAAATATTTTTGTCGACAATCTTTTTTTAGAATCTTTCCCAGAACTGAAGATCTGATATTTAAAGCTAGAAGTGTTCTTTGTGACTAGGACTTAAAAAGAATAACACTATCGAACAGAAAATCTGGGCCGGAGTCAGATTAGTTCAGCAGTTTCAGGAATCCTCAACTTGTAGAAATTTTGATCAGAATGACGATGAAGAAGCAAATTTTTGCCAGATAATGCGGAAAATTGGAGCATGCACGAAAAGCGATTGAAAAAATAAAAAGACAATCACTAGTAAAAGACCATTCAAAACTAAATATCTCTAGAAAATAAAAGGTACGAAATCCCATCAGTCATTAATGGGAGATTAATGAAAATCGACGAAATCAAAGTTTATACAGTCAAAGAGGCCAATCAATTGCTATCCTACAAATTTTGCAAGATGCCGCTTGCACTTACAGCTTTGCCTCCTATTCAGTGAATGTTGAGACGCTATTTTCGCTTTAAAATAATAAAATCGGATCTTAGGACATCGTTAAAGGAGGATTTTTATTCAATGGTTTTATTTTTCAATTAAATATTTTTAAATAAATTTATATTAGCTATATTGAGGCTGTTCAAAGAGAAATTTTTTTAAAAGTAGGAATAAAGTGAATTATATATATTATATAATATATAATATTATATATATATTATATATATATATATAATATATATATATATATATATATATATAATATATAATATCTATATATAATATATATATATATATATATATATATATATAATATATTATTTATATATTATT
>JABUQX010020848.1:57500-67982 GCA_015478945.1 Trachelipus rathkii
TTTTGCTATAAAAATTCTCACATTTAACTTTAGAAAAATTAAACACATGATATGAATAGTTAAGAGAGACGGAGAGAGCTCTTTTGAAGAGCTATTTTATCTTCTTTATGGTTTGCGTGACGCTGGACGTGGTGTGAAACGTGAGCAAAATCAACCAAATCTCAACCTTGAATGACTTTTAGTTTAATCCTTCAAGCACTAAATTCAATCAGTTTGATATGTCTCATCAATTTTAAAAAATCATAAATTATTCTATTATTATGAGGTGTCATATTTTGTGGCTACTAATCAAAAATAATTGAAAAATGACAAAAAAAATTTATACAGGAAACTCTCTATACGATTAGCCGCGAGTGCCAAAGATCAGAGTTTATATATTAGCTGCAGGCTACACTAGTGACTTATCTATTAAGTTCTATTTATCATTATTATTATTATTATTTTATTATGTAATTATGTAATTATGTAGTACTATATTATTAGTCGATTATTATTATTATTATTTTATTATTGAGTCAATTGATAATAAGCAGAGTGTGAGGTGAGAGGGATTTTCATTTTATTATTATTTAACCATATTTAGTTTAGTGAGTGAGTAGTGAGGTAGTTATTGAGTGGTATGTTCCTTATATAGAATAATATATCAGCGGTAATACAATTCTATATATATATATAATATAATAGGTATTAGTATATATCATATATTATAATATATATATTATATATACTATATATACCTATATATATGAATATTATAACTGTTATAGGCCTCTTATTGAACACACATATATACCATTCTATATATATACTATATTATTATATACTATATATATAATTTATAAATTATATATATATAATTATAGAATATTATATATAACTTTACGGCGCTCTAACGTATATTCTCCTCAAAAATTTCAATGCTACAACAATGAGAGGAGGCCGCGTAAGCGTATAATGTTATATAATATTCGTATTATGTGCGTCGAGTTCCACATAACGATAAGGCTCCACCCGACCACTGAGAGTGAGTGAAGTAATAGACGCCGTATTTAGTGTACTATTATTGACGCAATTTATCTATGCTATATTATTATATCTATATATAGTATATAATTATATATAATTATATATATATATATATTATTATATATTACAGTATATATATATATTATATATATATATATATATTATATATATATAATATATATCTATATATATAATTATAATAGGAGGATATTATATCTAAATAATATTTTATTATAATATTATAATCATACATATATATATAAATTTATTATAATACTTCTACTCTACGTGAGTTTATCCGTAAGAATTATTCCAGAACTAGTCTAATAACTGTAGTATTGTGAGTGAGTAAGCGCTATTGAGACTAGTTTCATATAATACTAAAAGTCTTTATACCTGAGTGACAACAGTAAATGAGTAGATTGGGAGTAATATATACTTTCAAGAATGTCGGGCGCAAAGGTCGATCGTCATTGAAGAGAATCAACAAAGAACGCGTGGTTAGTCGAAAGTGCTAGATACATATATAATATCTATATACGTCATATAATAGTAGTGAAGAACAATATCGTGAATATAGCTAATATAAGCTATAAGATCATACACGTATATACAATGCAGTGATCCGATTGAATTATTTTATTCAGTATCTACACTACTTAATATATATCTGAGGTTATCCCGTTAATATATTAACATAGTATCGTGAATATTACTTAATAATTATAATGAATATTATGAGAGAACTACTTAATGATCCATGATACAACTACGTGTATATATAGTACGTATAAAGTAAGAGTGAGTGAGTCACACATAGTAGAGTCTACAGCACTATATATATATATATATATATATTTATATTATATATATATATATATAATATATATAAGTTGTTGTGTGTTTCCCAGAAATTCACTTCCCAATCATACATTTTCACCTTCATCAATAATAATTTTAATCCCTCAGCAGACATTGTATATTCAACGCAAAAGCATTTACAGTTTCCCTATTAATATAGTATAATATATATATATAATATATATATATTATTATTTATATATTATATATAAATTATATATATTATATATATATACCTTTACTATATCTCTCGTTATTCTATAAACTTAATGATGAGGAGTGCGTATATAAGTAATATAATTATAGGAGCAAGCATTAAAGTGAATAAGTAAAACGCTCATATCAATATATATATATATATCATAATGAGTACCATATTTAACTAACGTATATTAAGTACGGATATGTTGTATCAGTAAGGTAATCTCTACCTAGTATAATATAACATACTCACATATGCTAGAACGTCACTAATAACTGAAGAGAGGTAATTCTAATAGCGTATAATTGGAGAGAATAAAAGTCAGTTGGATGAGCTTGGAGTGAATTATTATTCAAAGTATATATAGACTGTATTTTTAATATATAAATAGTCATAAGTATACTTAGACGGGTTCAAGTTAGTAATATTAGTATATATATGACAGAATATTTCATTTAAGGAGACTATATACGTTTATCACCGGTATAATCAAGCGCTCATCATCACCTACGGTTAAGTAAGTATAGAGAGATCACTTATATATATGTATATTCTATATATATATACGTAATATATATATATATATATATACTATATATACTATATTATATATATATATATATATATATTAATATATATTTAAATATATATATATATATATATAATATATATATTAATATGATATAATATATATATATTATAATATACATATTATTATATATATATATATATATATTTAAATATATATATAGTATATGTTATATATATATATATTATCATACTGGTAATCGTAGGCCAAGAGATTTTGAAAGAGGTATTATAGTATTATAGCTCTCATAAATATATCACCAGCTAAGTACTGCACTCGGGCTACCGTATATAAAGTATATTATTATTATTACTTAGGATATGAAAGCTACTGGTAATACATATTTCTAACTCCGAGTTAGCATATATAATTTAAGAAAAAGTATAAAGTATATAACTTAAATATATGTAGATAGATAGTAAATATAGTATATATCTATTATTATTTATATATACTATATATTTATATATATATATTATATATATTTATATGATGTGGTGTGTGTGTCCGTGTTGTGTGTTGTGTGTGCCCTCCCAGACTGTTTCCCTCCAAAACGCAATTGAGCATGTAGAGAATACAATACCGCAACTACGTGAAATATTTTTTTTTTTGCACGCACGCAGATTGGACATTTTCATATTAAATATATTCTTGAAAACTTCCAAGCGGCGTTTTCTTGATCGCTTGGTGCTCAGATCTCAAAATTTTTTGTTGTTCAATCAAGAGAGTTCATTTCCATTTTGTTAAAACTTTGATATGATTTACTTAATGAGTATTCCTTATATTTTCCCCTTCTCTATTTATCGAGTGTGTAATGAGAGAAATATAAAATATAAGTGTGAGTATCACACGCCTCGCGGATGAAACGTCAATTCATGTGCCTGTAAATATTTTCCCTCCTTTCTCAGTTAATCATAGTTTAGATATTATTTACGGGAAGCTAATTAGGGATTAGTGTCACTTAACAAATTATGCTTTCTATCAAACTCGCTCCGAGACGAGGCGTAGAAGATAACCACACACACCTATACCCAACCACAATAATATCCAGCGAGTGGTTTACCAGTTAAAATGGATCACTCACGGAGGGCTTGGAAAGAAACGCTCACTCTATAAATAAGTAACGTTAAATTATTATATTAAGTACTATTTAATTAATCACTCGAACAGGCTAATATACTTATATAATTATATAATGGTATATCACTAGCCGGATATAGTAGGTAGGGAACGGGTGATAGGTCAGAATTACACATATGCACAACACAACCCACATCCACAAATTATATAATATATATAATATATATATATTATATTATATACTTTACCTCAAATATACGGTTATTAGTATACTATATATAAATATACATCTTCTATAGAGTCTCACCGTAATATATTAAGGTACTCGTATATATCTAAGTAAGTTAAATTCACTAGTAGAGTATATAATATATTTATATGAATTCAGACGCTCACGGCTATAAAACTCACATATGCAGAACTGAATCGTTATAACTACTACAATGATTTCACGACAACTTTCCAGGCTCAACACGAACCCGCAAGCGACAGCTAAACTCAAACAGAAGGGCGATTTGTATTCAGCACACTGACATAACGATACTACTATACTACTCACTGACACTACTACTGACTCACTAATAATAATAATAAATAATAATGATAATCACTGATAGATAATAATAAATGATAATATAGTATAGGATAATTAATAATAATAATAAATACTAATACTAATAATTAAAAATAATAATAATAATAATAAAAATCTTAAAAATAATAATAATAAAATGAGAATGATAATATAATATAATAATCAATAATAATAATATGAATATTAATCAATAATGAATAAATAACAAGTAATAATAGAGAGTGAGATAGAGTAAATAATTCTCTCTCGCCTCATGTCTAATAATTCTAACATATTAAACTGATTAACCAACTACCTTGGCATATTGAAAGGTTGCGTGAACGAAGCATAGTGAATCTCCATACTCAATCTGATTAGGTTTAAAATTAAGGAAAAAACTTTAAATATTTCATTTAGTTTATTTAAATAGTCTTTACTTTCTGGTTTGCATATAAACAAATAGTTTGGAAGAAAAATTAAAAGAGTTTTTTTCCCCAAATTGAAATTTGTAAAAGTTGAGAGAAAATTTACTTAGTAACAGAATTTTATTTTGGTCTTTTTTTTTCTTCTAATTCTGTTTTTTGGAAATAGAAAAGGAGGCAAAGTGAGTAGTTGGAGAAAAAGGGGAAAAATTCTTTTAAAATAATTGAGGTTTATTTAAATTAAACGATAGTTGTTGTAATAAATAAAATTATTGTATAAAAATGTCAAGTAATAAGTAAATGATGGGCAACTCTTAAAATAACTATTTGTGCCTCAGTTTACTAATCTCTCCTCTTCTCTCTCTCTTCTGTCTTCTCTCTTCTCTCTCATAGACTCTTCGTCGGTCAATTCTCTCTTTCTCTTTCTCTTCTCCCGAAAAATCATCGCTCCGGCTAGCTCTCTACTCTGCACACCTCGATCTCTCTCTCTCATGAGTCTTACGCGACACATTTCTCAGTCGCAAGGATAGCGTCTCTCTCATGGTCATACCCACAATGATACTATAAACTCAAACTTAATTGGCATGAGACAACGAATCCCCAAGAATATGTTAAGTCTGTCTCATCCGAAGATAGTTCACAGTTTGAATTTTTTATTTTACAATAATAATACAGTCTGATTTAACGCAAGTATCATTATTTATTTATAGGCTCACTCACACAATTTATGTGGTCAACTATATTATATATAGTAGATATATAATATTATCAAGTTACTCACAGTATGAGTCTGAATGAGACTGTCGTAAACTTAAGGCCATACTATATAATACCATCTAGGTATGAAATATATAATATACAAAGTTATATATTATACAAATAATACCAAATTTTTTTTTTTAATTTTTGCATTTTTACACTTATTATTAAACTTATTATTATTCTATTATTAAGACCTATACTGAATGAGGATTACTCTATACTGAAAACTCGGGCTCACTTTTATTCTTATACTAAAAAATTATTAGGTACCACAATAAGATATTATTCTTGAACAAGATCGAAACATTTCATTTTGTCTTCAAAATTTCGAGGCATCTAATAGCCTCTCACACATAATCTTGCCAATCAAAGAAAAATTTAAATTGAACTCTTATTGTCTCAAATATATATATATCATATATATATATATATATTATATATATATATAACACCGACTGCTATAAAGGCATTACTATTTATTATATATATATTAGTATTATATATATATATATCATATTGGAGAGTTAATACTCACTCACTACGATGAAATGGATATATAACTACTATTATGATGAGTGTCAGTAGTAATATCCATACGTTTACATTAGTGAGTTGTGTAAAACGCAGAGAGCTTTAAGATGTATATATATAGATATATATATATATATATTATATATATATAACACGTAAATTAACCTAAGGGGGCTATATACTGAGTAACCTATAGTGGAAGCCTTATTTGTTATCACTAACAGGCCGAATCATGATAATAAAGGAGTAATATGATTAGCAGTAGTAGTCTACACTTAATGCGCTTTATATATTGTTATATGAGTGATATAAAATACTTATGAATCAGTTATATGACTATATAATACAGCTATACTATATAAAGCTGAATTATTATTATTAACTATAAGCTAAATAAACATATATATCAGACAATAATATACATGATATTTACTATATCTAATTAAGGTTGCCTCATAATAGTATATAAATCTTATTATCAGTATACCAATGAGTGGACTGTAGCAGCTCACCATTTATATTATATTATATATTATATATAATATATACTATATATATTTATATACTGATAATAATCAGTATTTTATAGAGCTAGATATATATATTATATATATATTTATATATATAGTATTTAGTGTGTAGTGTAATATCAGATTTAATTATTATTCCGCTATACTATTGAGTATATATTTAAGATGATCTTTCATATAACTTATTATAGTAGTGAGAAATAACGGGCTGCTAGATACCAAGTAGATTTAGTGTCAGTTTAATTAGTCACGCATATATATATATTACCGGTATAGAGGTGGTGAGGAGAACGTCATATACATATTTATATATATATATATTATTATAATATATATATATATATATATATATATATATATATATATATATATAAATATATAAAAAAAATATAAAATATTTTTAAATATATATAATTTACTATGTATATATATATATATATATATAATACTATATTATTATATATATTATATTTATATTATATATATATTATATTATATATATATATATATTTATAATGAAAAAGATTTAAAATATTTTAATTCCAGTTATAATATGAATTTAATTAAAACTTAATCTCTTTTGAAATGGGTATCAGAAAGGTTCTTGTCTTACATATTATCAACCGATATTCTTCCATTTTTTATAGAATATTTGGTAGAAGTCTTTTAATTTGAAAATAAATTTTTAAAATTATACTAAAAAAGGAAAAAATTCTAAATTTTTGAATATTTTTTCTTTTTTTGAACTCCCTTTTGATTAATATTGCCTAAGGTCAAAGTAACGGTCCAAATGGTTCTATATTCTATACTAATATATATATAATATATTAGTATATATATTATAAATATATATATATATATATATAGATATAATATATACTATATATATATTATATATATATCAGGGGCGACTCCAGTAACTTTTAACTACTTGGGCTCTCCTCTCTCTCTCTCTCTCTCTTCTCTCTATTATATATATATATATATAGGGTATAGTATATATATATATATATATTATTATATTGTATTGTGTAATATTATATTATATATATATATATATATTATATATATATATATATAATATTTTATATAATATATATATATATATATATATATATAATAATATATATATATATTATATATAGTATATATTATATATTGTATTAAGTGTTATATATATATTATATATATATATGTTAAGTGCATTCGCATGTAACTCCGCATTCGCGGGGAGGTCGTGCACATTGATTGAAAGTTGGATCCGCAATCCGTATTATAGTCGCCGCATGCCGTGCTTTAACGCCTTGCGATGTTTTGCGCGGGGATGTTTATTGTCGGAGGATTGTTGATAAAGTAATTTTAGTAAGATAAAAAATACTTAAGATGATCTAAAAAAGAAATGAAAAAGAAATAAGTTGAAGGCAAATTCCAAAAACTGTTTTGATATTCCATTATCTTAATGTCTCAAAAGACTTCCAACTCGCTGGAATGTACACTTCAAATGATGAAAAGAGTATTGCTCTAAGTGAGAACCTCTGCTTCGTACGCCAGTTCGTATTGCAAAGTTAACATTCTTATTAATGTGGAAATGACATCATATCACACTGCATTAAGCTATTGAAACAGGGTCTAAGAATGAGAACATACAACACATAGAGATTATTGTCGCTGGCCTCTACCAACTTCTGAGCCTCCTATGTTAATACCATTCATCTCAACGTCTATTATTAGCATTTTGGAACCATCTTCAATCAGAAAATGATGAAGGTATTATTAATTATATCACAAAAGTGTAATGTGGAGAGCTAGAGCTACAGAAAGGAAACACCTGATCATATTAGAGCAGGAACTTACTAGCTAGAGTCCCGCTCTCATAGTGAAGGCAAGTTTTTTGTAACTATATTAGACAACGTTTACAGTCGTTATTAGCTTTGTAGTCAAGTGCGGATTAAACTGTCAAATCCAATTAACAGTGCCAGTAATATTCGGAACATCTCCCACGCAAAAAAAAGGGAATCTACAGAACAACACCTTCTACAAATAAATCAGTTAACAGAATTCTTGAACAATTTTCTACGAGTCCAGTCTATGTATATAAACAACACCGCAATTAATACCCAGAGGAGATGGATGGCAGAGAGTGACATTGAAAAAGCCTATACTCTAGAGGGAGAGAATGAAGGATTGAATACGTCAGAAACTTAGAGCGAGTCTCGCGAGGTGGTCTGGACATCGGAAGGAGGTAAGGATAAGGCGAGAAGTGTTACCCAACAAGTACAGTTGGGCGGGCTGCTCTTGCTGCAAACTTGAGTTAGCAAGGTTTGCTCGAGAGTTATCTTAGCAAATGCCTAAGATTATTTTATTATTCAGAGAAATAAAGTGAGGTAGATTAAACCGTAGAGGTTGAAATGATTATTACTTATAGAATCGTATTCTAGTCAGAGGGAGAGGGTAAAGGAGGAGTGATAAAGGAGAGGGAAGGTTGGGGAGTCGGGAGGTGGGTGGGTGCAGTTGAGTTGGGTCCTCGTCCAGCACCCTGGTAACTCTTGTAAGGAGGATTCCGGAGTGTGTGATAAACTATATATAATAATTATATATAGTCACTCCATGACTATATATCATACTAACAGTGAGGGTCATAATCATAACCTACTACACGGTATAACAATCGTATTAACTTATATAACTATATTATACTATATATATAATATAATATATATATTATACTATATCAAGAGATATTAAATCATAAGAGAGTGATATAATATAATCTGATGTATTTTAATATATATTTTATTTAATATTATTATCCGACGCTATATATATATAATATATATACGCTTACCGTATAAGGCCAGGTGAGCGAGAAGACCTCGAGAGTGATAGTGAATAGGCGACTTATCTTTATTCTATATTATCACGGTGACAAGTAGAGTCGTTATGAGGTGACACAGCTATGACTGAGCTTCTTATTTAAACATCATATATAAATAGTATTATAGCATTATATGAGACGGTATAACCTACTCACCTACATATTATAGTATATATATATATCTAGTATAATATAATATATATAGTAATTATAGATAAATATATATCTATTTTAGCGTAACAAACTACTAATATACCATAAATAGATGACACTGTGAGTATCTATAGTTATAGTTAGTGAGCCTACATTTAAATAATATATATATATATATATATATATATATATATAATATATATATATATTCAACATCCGCATCCCCCGATATTAAAATCAAACTCTTCTGATCACTAATAAGTATATAGTGTATATAGTTATATATATTATATTATATATATATATATATATATAGATATATATATCATAGATATTACATATATTATGATATTCTATATATATATATATAGAGAGAGTAGAGAGAGAGAGAGAGAAGAGAGAGAGAGACAGAGAAATTTAATATACATATATATAAAATATATATATATATATATATATATTATATATATATAATATAATATATATAAATATATTAATGGTTTGTTATTATTATAATGTATATATATATATTATATATACTATATATATTAAAAAATCACTCGGGGAAGCTTCCTTTTCAAGGAATTCTAATCACTTATATTTAACAGCCCATAAAATGTCTTTTCAGCTGTTATAATACGCAAATACAACACTATGTTTTATCAATGTTTATGAGAAAAGTATCAAGTAATTTATTAGTTTTTCCTTTAAACTAAAGATTTCTAATTTCCAATATATATATACTATAGTTATATAATATATATATATATTTATATATAATAAAGATTATAAATATAATAGGCACTCACTCATCTTAATATAATTAACAAAAATATTCATAAATATAAATGAAGGTAGATATTAGGTAGATTATGAC
>JABUQX010020850.1:20000-22500 GCA_015478945.1 Trachelipus rathkii
TCACTAAATATATATTAACGTACTAGGAAGATAGCCTTTAACATATATATATTATACTAATATAAATAATAATCCATCACTCATTAATGGAAATAGGTAGTATAACTGCTATACTAATATATATACGTTACTAATATATATATATATAATATGAACTATGGTTATACTGATAAATAAAAACATCTGGTATAGATATATTAAATTAAATAACTATTTCTCTTATATATATATATAATTACTAAGCTACTACATATAAGCACTATAAAGAATTATACTATATATGATAATCGTCGACGATCGTATAGCTATCGTAATATATACATCACAAAACTGATTTATGATATATACTATAATTCCTAATGGATTATAAGCAGTATGTCATAATATATAACTATATGATATATAAGTATATCGGGGTACAGTATAATTTTATATAATACCATATATATATATAATATAATACTAAAGTTTAATTTGTCAAGAAAACTGTATCTTTCTTTTATAGCCTGAAGCTTATTGAACGTACACATAGCTAGGATACTCTATTATATACCGACCTTACTATGTATATATATAGTATATATATAAGCACCTATTACTAATAATATATAAATATAACACTATTAATAATATAATATACTATGAGTTCTGTATGATACATATACTACATTATATATATATATATATCTCACTAAATATATAAATATATATAAATACGTATATATATATATATATATATATACTATATATAGTAATAATTACTATATATATAGGTAAATAATTATTATAGTATACTAACACCGATAGTAAGTTATAACGTAATAATGTAAACGTAATAGACAATATTGACCTATATATATATACTATATATATATATACAATAATACTATCTATACGTAGATATCAGTATAGTAAATATATATTAATATATATATATATTAAACTAATATATAATATATAGTATATAGAATATATAGTAAAGTATATAGTATATATAGGCTACCCATGATGGTGGAGGTTGCCGCATCTATAAAAAAATCTCACAGACACCCACATAAAAGGGAGACCAAAGGGCCAATGATGACTTAATATATAGTAATAATACCTAAATATCATATTTATATACATACTGATAATATACTAGTAACTTGAGTATATATTATATATATATAGGTATATATAATATATTATAGGTAATAATAACTATACCAGTTAACACTTTTATAGTTCCGAATATACATCATTGCATATATATAGTAACTATCACTATATAGTCTATTTTTGCAGCGCAATATGTTTATAGAAGGTAATATATGTATCTATATATACACATATGACGTATAGTAATATTATATATATCAGGATATTATAGTAATATATATATATATATAAATATATATATGATATACCTAATATACTAAATATAAGATGAGTCTAATATATAATACTATATATAACTACTAATAAATTAACTATACGGTAATATTAGTAGTATATATATAAGATATAATTAATTTATTATATTTATATGTCATATATAGTACCGCTAGCGACCATCGCACTTTATAGCATAAAAAAAATAGTCTAAAGTCCAAACTTTGTTTAAGATATAGTTTCTCAAGCACTGACCTGGAGACCGACGAAGAGAGACCAACAGAGACAAACTGCTTGGACGACACAAGTACGAGAAAGTGAGAGGTGCGAGTTTCCCTATATTTTTCTGCTATCACGAATTTATTTAAATATGCATTAATTGAATGTGAAGATACGCACGGACATCGAGCATAGCTGCAAGAAAATTAATGATTCTTTTCAACTTCTGGAGAGAAACCAGTGTGGCGCACGCACTCAGACCACAAACACATAGGAATCACACAAACTCATACATATATATATATATATATAGCTATATATTATAATATATATACTATATATCTATATTATAATAGTTATATATAATTGATGATTACATAATATAAATAGTATATATATACTAATATATTATACTATGTGTAATATATATATATATGTATAATATATTATAATATATATATATATATATATTATAATATATATATAGAATATATATATATATATATAAGATATATATAGTATTATATATATATTATAGCATATATAAATCTTATTATATATATACCATATATATATTTATATATAGCATATAAATATATATAATATATAAGTATATATCTATATATAATATATACTATATATATATACTTAAGGTATATATAATGTAATTTAAATACTATATAGTACTAATCAGATAAGATACTATTTTATATAATATATATATAATATTATAATTTATTAGGTAAATATAATACGTTATATTACCCCCCTAATAATATATATATATTATTTTAAAAATATTTTGTTTGTGCATGAATAATATTAAACTATATCACATATCAGACGCGCGCATTACTTACACCTCAGGCAATATTAATAACTAATAAATATTTGGTATTGGCAATCT
>JABUQX010020850.1:27500-35000 GCA_015478945.1 Trachelipus rathkii
AAAATTTTATGCTTTTCATATTTATAACAAGTTTCTTGTGTTTTTACATACCTTAAACCTGTAAATCAGTAATTCTAACCACCTACTCCCTCCTCCATACCCCAATCCTATTATAGTAATAAATAGTCATATGTTTATTTATTTATTTTCAAAATTTTATCATAATTTGTCTGATTAATTATACTGACAATGAATATATGCTAACGTAACAAAGTTTTCACATCAATAAAGCAAACATAGCATCACTTGAACTACGAATATAATGTACACTCACAAACCTAACACATCTTAAGCATGATTAACCAGCTAACATTAACAAAGTTCCATACTTAACAACAGTAAAGTAACTAACATTGAGTGCTGAACGTAATCTACTTACACTTTTTCTAACATATCACTGATATTTTTCCATACTTAACAACAGTAAAGATCAGTACTGCACTGATTGTTTATTTATTTATTTTTCAAATTTTAATTTCATTTCTTTAAAACTTTTTTTTTTAAAAAAAAAAAAAAAAAAAAAAATTTTTATTTTTTTTAATTTTTTTTATAAACTTTTTGTTTTTTTTAAAAAAAACTTTTATTTAAAACTTTTTGTTTTTAAAAAACTTTTATTTATTTTTTATTTTATTTCTTTAAAACTTTTTATTTTTAAAAAACTTTTAATTTTAATTTCATTTCATTAAAACTTTTTTTTGTTTTCTTTTACTAAAAATTTTATTCTTTTTTATGTTTATAACGTAAAAAATGTATATTTTTACATACATTAAAACAGTAAATCAGAAAATCATACCACCCATCCTATTATTCCCAACTCATCCATGATCTATAAGATCCATTTGATCTTCAGGATATGCAGCTGTAGAAAATAATGTATAAAATAACTTTTAAACAACAAAACATAACATACTTAACACACAACAGCCGTACGAATAAACAGCCATCACTAGCATCTTAACCAATAAAATTTACATGGGAGGAAGTAAAACAAGTTTTCATTTTTTATAACATATAATTTTCAATGAAAAGAGCATTACATAAATACATAAATAAAAACATACGTTTTATTTTAAACATATTAATTCACCTAATCAAAGGACAGAGGATTCTGTATAAATTGAGCAAGTTCTATATATTTCTCCAGAGATTCAACACCCTTTGAAAGGATGTAAGTATAAATATCGCCAGCTGCATTAGTCCATTCTTCGGCATACATAGGTTCATTAGCACACATTCTCTCGATCCAGAGAGAAGTAAACGTATCCTTACTGATAGTTGTTAACGCACTCCTGTATATCGCATTATACGGTAAACCACATGTTTCTTTATAAATTTCGTAGATTACACCGTGTGCTATATGAATTAAATCCTCGAGTATATCGACCTCTTTAAGATGAGACGTTAATTCGTTTTTGATTTTAGCCAAAGCTGTAATATTTTCAGATGATTGAACAGTGAAACCTATACATGTACGAGCGAATGTGACAGCATCGAGGGGTTTCCAATAGTTGCGCACATCAATACTTTTAACATTATCAGATGCGGTGAAAACAACCTCTATTCTATTATAACCTCTCGCACTGTCACCTCTGATAGATATTTCCCCAGGGCGCGATCCATTAGATGACCCATAATTAGCCTTTACCCAAGCTTCTGAGGTATTGACAATCTTGATGAATTCTTCAACCGAAATGAATAAAGGTCTATTATTTGCACCACTCCGAATGGAATACAGGTAATATATCGCTCTCCATTCGTTTGACGAAAAAATATAAATACTACATCATTGGGTATTACGAAGGTCCTCGTAAAGATATTTCTAACGTGCTTAGGAACAGAATGAGATATCATCATACCAGCACAGCGAAAAATGTCTTACTAACGAAAATCGTATGTATAAACAGACTCAAAAGGTAATGAGATTCTTTCTTTCGACCAATCAGAAGAACGTAAACAAGTATAGGATGGACGAACGAGTCATATTTGCTCAAATAATACAATGTACAATCGCTATACCCTAGCCTTTTTCTGTTCAGATCTGTATTTTCATGTTCAGACTTTACAGTCGATTCATTTTCTGTTCGTATTTATATTTTCAAACCCATGTCTTACGAGCAATTCGTTTCACTTTTTGTATTTGTATTTCCCGTTTCACTAGAGTTATCAGATACAAGTAGAGAAATTGTTCAAACTCCTCCCATTTTTTTCGAAAAATTAAGCAATACCTATGATTCTTGTTTGATTCATTTATGAAACATTATGCAATACATTTGATTCTTGTTTGTCACAAGGTCAACAAAACAAATTTATTAAAACAAGTTTTTCGTTTCAAACCATTTATATAACATAGCTAAAACCCGCATAGTCATCGACAGACAAATTTTCACTATTAAATATATTTACAAGTTCATTATATATAACATTATTCCTTACATGTACATTCCCTTTTTGATGATTTCAATTTTAAACATTCTAAGTCTTTAAAGATAGATCTATCATTTATGTTGTTGTTGTTCCTCAGATACTTTCTTAACTCAGCGATGCCATCCTCTAAGACATATGTGAAAAGTTCGCGAGCCGATATCGCTGTATGCTCACAGTTTGGATTATCTGCGTAAATAGATCTATACCAATGCTCTCTAAACATGCAAATAAATTTTTGCACATTTATAGATTTTAAGAAGTTTTCAATGATAGTTTCAGTATCATCAGTTAGATTTTTCTTAAACGCATAATATTCCTGGTATAACATATAATGAGCCACAGTTACGTAATTATCCAGTATTTCAGTCTTCTTCATTTGCATTAATACCCTCTTGCGAACCTCAGACATATATTTTAACCGCTGTATCCCATTAATACAGATTCTATGAGTAGTAGGTTCAAATGTACATGATTCATTACACGTCTTCCATACTAGAAGTTCCACACTGTGTGTAATTACATACTTAGAAAAGACGAGAGTAAGTTGTCTATCATCGTGATCCTCTCTTAAGCTAATAACAATCTTCGGGGAGTCTAAAAATTCGGCAGACTTAGAATACTCCTTGATCCATTCTTCAACGTGTTGACATATACCGAGTAGTTCATCAGCACTCATAAAAATACGTTTGTTACTAGAGCATACAGGTTGATTAATACACGTAAAAAATTCAAACCCATTGGGTCTTCTTTTATATAAGAATGAAACACCGCAACCTGGGATCTTTACTCTCCATTGTACAATATCTTCTATAGATGTATATCTGTTAGACCTAAGCATGTTGTACACAACGAAATACACTTAGTGAAAAAAGAGCACGTTTTAAGAAAAATCACGAAACGTCTTCACTGTTTAATAGCTAAAACGCATATGACTGTAAAAAATGAGTCTAGATCGTAAGCTCGAATAAACTGCTAACGTTACCCAAATTTCCCATACTTAACCAACAGTAAGTAGCTAACATTACATACAAAGAGTAACCTATTCATACTTTTTTCACACTTTTTTTTCAAACATATCGCTAACATATCGCTGTTATTTTTACATTAACATAGTAACATTTAACAATAAGTTAACATACCTTAACCTAATTATCATAAAGGTCTAAAAATATAATACTGATGTACATAAGTTTTCAAATGAAGCCAGGCTACTGTATCATATGTGAACTAAAAATAATGCACAGTGACAAAACCTAACATGCCTTATGATCGAATAATGAGCTAACATTAACAAAGTTCCATACTTAACAACAATAAATGACAAATGCATACAGAACGAACAGATACGAAGCCGATATGGTTACTGTTTCACTAGAGTTACCAGATATACAAGTCGGGAAATTGCTCAAACTCCTCTCACTTTTCGAAACATTATGCAATACATATGATTCTTGTTTGGTTCGTTTTCGAAACATTAAGCTATATATTTGATTCTTGTTTGTCACTGGGTCAACATAATAAATTTATTAAAAACTCCTCCCACTTTTCGAAACATTACGCAATACCTATGATTCTTGGTTGGATCGTTTTCGAAACATTAAGCTATACATTTGATTCTTGTTTGTCACAGGGTCAACATGACAAATTTTGTTAAAACTCCTCCCACTTTTCGAAATTCCGCAATACCTATGATTCTTGGTTGGATCGTTTTCGAAACATTAAGCTATGCATTTGATTCTTGTTTGTCACAGGGTCGACAAAACAAATTTATTAAAAACATTTTATGTTTTTGCTAATGTCTTTATGTTTTATAACAACTCTAACCTTTTTTTTTTTTATTTTTTTTTTTTTAAAACTTTTTTTTTTTTTTTTTTTTTTTTTTTTTTAACTTTTAATTTTTAATTTTATTTCGTTAAAACTTTTTGTTTTTACTTATCAAATTTTATGTCTTTTTATTGTTTCGAATACGTAAAAATTGGTGGTTTTTACATACCAAAAGCAGTAAATCAGTAAATCGTCACCATCCATCCAACTCTCCTCATATCGTCCTCTGACCATCACTGTGATCTAATCGATCTATTGATTCAAGTCAATTTTTTTACATTTTGGATAAACATAACAAAAACAAGTTCTTTAATACACCTGACAACGAATATATGAACATAACAAAGTTTTCCCATTAATAAAAATTAACATAGCATCATCTGGTCTAGAATATAATGTAACAAAAAACCTAACATTACCTTAAAACATAATATATGATACCATAAACAAAGTTTTCCCATATAAATAAAAACTTAACATAGCATCAATCTGGTCTAAGAATATAATGCACAACAAAAAAATCTAACATAACTTAAACATGAATAAACGTTAAAATTAACAAAGTTCCTCATTTTACACCAGTAAAGTAACTACATTGCATGCAAAACGTAACCTATTTATACTTTTTCATGCATATCTTTAGCATAATTTAACTTTATTTTTACTTGATACAGTAATATACTAAATTTATCACACCCTGTCCTAATTATCATACAAGCCAACGAATATATGCTAAGTTAACAAAGTTTTCTATGACATTGACATAGTAATATTTAACAAAATTTATCATAAAAACCCTTACCTAAAGTATCATAAAATTCCCAAACAAATAATTGTTTAACATAACAAAAGTTTTATCAAACATAACAATAAAAATAAAAAGTTTTATCCAAACATAACAATAAAAATAATTTCTATATTACAGCTATCAATAGCCATCAGTGTCATCACCAGTTCACCGATTTTAAAAGCTGCGTGCATGATTTTATCTGCTTTCAGTCGCATCCGTACCTCCCTAACCAATCTATGCCGAGACTTAGGATCCTATCGACTATGATTCAGATCAACATATCGAGTATCATTTCGGATAATGTAAAAAAATAAGTTCTTTATATAATAACCAACGAATATATGCTAATACATTGTTTTTAACATAATAAAGCTAACATAGCATTACCCAGAGCACTAAGAATATAATGCACAATGACAAAACCTAACCCACCTTACGCACGAATAAACAACTACTAAACTTACAAAGTTAACATACTTAACAACACTAAAGTACCTAAGACAGCGTACAAAGTAACCTATTCCAACTTTTTTCAAGCATATCTTAACATATCAATGTCTTAATTTTACATTAACACTATTGATTTAACGTCGAGCATCTCGAGTATCAATTTCGATAAAGATAGGCCAAACTGATCTTTTACTCCAACCAGCGAAATAATAATGCACATAACAATGTTTTCACATTAATAAAGCTAAACATAGCAATCATATGAACTAAAAAAAATAATGTACAATGACAAATCTAACACAACTTACACCTAATAAATAGTTCAACATTAAAAAGTTCCACACTTAACACAGTAAAAGTAACTAGCATTGCATACAAAACGTAAATTAATTCATCTTTTTTTCAAGCATTCTCTAACATATAACGTTATTTTACATTGACACAGTAAAATATTTAACAAAATTTATCATAACCCTGTCTAATTATCATACAGACCAACGAATAACTGTAAGCATAACAAAGTTTTATCCAAACCTAACATAAAATAAGTTCTTTGAAAAAATAACATAGTAAATTGTAATAGTTTTACTGATTTTAAAGCAGTAATCAGTAAAATCAGCCCATCCATCCTACTCTCGTCGCAATTCCCCGCCCACTAGGAACTTTTGATCTATTGATCATTTGATTCATGTCATATTTAAGGTATCATTTCGGAAAAACATAACACAAAAAATAATTTTTTTTATATAACATTTAATCGAATATATGCTAACGTAAACAAAGTTTTTACATTAATAAGCTAACATAAAATAACCTGAACTTGAGAATATAATGTACAACGATAAACCTAACACACCATACTTACGAATAAACTACTAACATTAAACAAACTTCCCGCACTTAACACAGTAAAGCACTAACACTTAAGTACAAAGCGTAACATATTCCTACTTTTTTCCAAGCATATCTCTTACATATCAATGTTAATTTTTACATTAACATCGTAATATTAACAAAAATTTAGCATATCCCTATCTAATCATCATACTGACAACGAATATAATGCTAACGCACCCGAATTTTTTTAAAAACCATACTTCGTAATATTTTAGCAAGAAAATTCTCATAATAAATCTAAATATCATAATCCACAACGAATAATAATTGGAAAGACAACAAAGTTTTAACCAAACATAACATAAATAACAAAAATTTTATGCTGACATAACATAAAAATAAGTTCTTTGAATAAAATTATCATCAGTAAAATAAAGCGATAGTTTATGATTTAAAGGCATAAATCAGTAAATCAAAACCATCCACCATGTATCCCCTACCCATCCATTCGGCTATGATCTATTGAACTATTGATCCAAGTCATATTTCGAGTATCATTTGGATAACATAACACAAAAATAAGTTCTTATATACTGACCTACGAATATATGCTTTTGCAAAACGAGTTTTTAGCATCAATAAAGATAACATATTATAACCTGAACTAAGATATATGTACAAATGCAAACCTAACAAACCTCGCGTATGAATATTCAGCTAACATCCTGAAAAAATTCCCTACTTAATCAAAGGTAAAGTCAGTACTAACCAGATCATACAATACTCGATATGTTCCCACTTTTCCCGCATATCAGCAACAGGTAAAGACGTATTATCTAACAAAATCACTTAAAAAAGTGACCATTCTATCAAAGATACCGGCAGCTTGAACTATGAATTGACACTATCTTCATCAAAATGTCACAGCGTTTCGTATAACATCATTTGAAACTATGAAAAATAAAACGTAGGCATTGAGATAAAATTCTCGGCGAACGCTATACATTACTCATACAAAATATTAACCTAGACTTAAGTTTCTACACATCATTCATCATTTAACACATTTAATATCTACAAACTCAATCATTTTCTAACAAATCAAGTGTTAATTTCACATTGTCAGTCATAGTAATATTTAGCATAAACGGTACCCCTTTACGATAACAGCTTTC
>JABUQX010020851.1:0-37500 GCA_015478945.1 Trachelipus rathkii
TAGCACGTGTGCACACCAAAAAATTCACTAGGAATATCTTCTACTTCAATCAGACAATGCCTATAGGTTACTGTAGGAGTGTAAGTGAATAACTATCTAAGATTGAGGGACTATCGTTTGTGAGATGAAGTCTGTGAAGTACAGGTATATATCTGACCTTGCTATGATTTACTATCATATCCTAGAGAATATACTCACATAAATATTTAACGTATTATTCTCTTGTAATAACGATAATGATACCTATTATATATATATGTTATCACATTAACACATAACATAATATACAGTCAACTGTGAGGTAGTATGATTATCTTGAGGGTCTCCCGACCATATCATACCGAATGAGAGAGAGGAGGAGCAGTCACGACGAGAAAGAATTGATGTGAAGAGTCTGACGTGAAGATATCTGGTCCTATTTGTGTCACAAGCTGAGAAGTAGAATAGAGATGTCACGAGGACGCACACGAGACGTGTTATAAGACAGAGCATGAATGATAGGGAGGAAGGAGACGCAAAGACGTATATCGTAGATGGTGCTCCAGAGTTTAGAAGAGTGTCGACTAAAGTTATGGCTCAGAGTACTGTCTTGGCTTTTTCATAGTTAAACGAATTACTAGGATTGGAAATATGGATCTCTTTCTGTTTTGGAGGGGTGTGTCGAGATACTGGTGGGAACAGAAACACTTACATGAGAGAATCCCCTGCATAATATCGGACCAGTAGATGAAGGGAGGTAGTAGTATAGCGTAGAAACTGGTGTATTGTGGGTTGTTCGTTGGCAATACGACTCGGTTAGCCCACATATGGAGAAGGAAGTTATCGCGTCATTTAAGTGTTTGGGGAGTAAGAAGAGAGTTATAAATATAATAGAAAATAAGGAACGAGTATAAGTATTAAAATGGATAAGGCCGTGTTAAGAAAGTAGAGGATATAGTATAAAAGAAGATGGTAAATCCCTTGATATGCTCGAGGTAATAGCTGGTGAAATTACTGGCGGGAAATGATCAAGAACTGGAGGCGAGATCATCGAAATTGATTGGTCCTTTGGGAGTTGTGTAAATAGGAGTATAGCGATAATTTATTTAGCAAGGTGTTCTAAGATATCATAAAAAATATTTGTATAAGAGTAAGGTAATGGGAATATCTGCCGCTGATCAGAGAGCAGTACTATATAAGAGAACCTAGAGCCATTCTTCGACAACTCTATAATATTGATCATAGGGTCGTAGAAATCGAAGCATACAAGGGGACTCGAGTATATAGCTAAAATTATTAATAGAGTCAATAAAAGGTCGTATACTAAATATCATTTGTGAGCTAGTTGCTGAAGAAGAAAAATTATTTGTATTATTTATCTCGTGTGTGTACTCAGTGTTATTGTGGTCTGAAAAGACGTTGCAGTCCGCAGGTGACGCTGAAGAAGTGGAGAAATCGCGCCTAAAATGTAAAGAACCAAAAGGTTGCTGTATATTTAGGAGTTAGTGTTAGTTTTGGGATAAATAGTGGGAATAATTTGAAATTGTGAGTTGAAAGAATAAAGGAATTGCGAACAAATCTTTAATATTTGAGAAAAAGGACGAGAGGGGTACCAGTGGAGGATTGAGATAAACGAGTACTGTGATTAGAGTAGAGAGATAGAATAGAATTTAGAAGTTAATGTAAAGATTGTTGTTCTATTGCTGATGTATATTGTTCTATGAGAGAGAACAGTAAATAAGATTGAGAGAGATATTTGAGAAAATGAGGAAGAAGCTACATAATCGCACAATATACAAGTTTTTAATTGGCATATCTGCGTGTTTGGTATGGTAGGCTTCTGAATGGAATATAAAAGTATGTATTTAGGGAGGCT
Organism: Trachelipus rathkii; assembly: GCA_015478945.1. Taxonomy (NCBI): domain Eukaryota; kingdom Metazoa; phylum Arthropoda; class Malacostraca; order Isopoda; family Trachelipodidae; genus Trachelipus; species Trachelipus rathkii. Next base: position 1,856 of record JABUQX010020851.1, read on the forward strand.
AGCGTAAGTAGTAAGTTTTATGGATGTCCGGGGTTGGGGAAGGGTGGTTGTTAATTTAAAGAAAATAGTAATTGGTGTCAAATAGGTGTAGTTGTGTCATATTTATGTGTATGAGAATGAGTTAGCGTGTGAGACATGGGTTGTTGTTATGTCTCCTTGATTATTCATTTGGTATTTAGATGATGGGGTTTAATGAAAGAATTTGAAGTGGGGGTGGCAGAGGGTAACAAGATGAAGAACTGGATTTACATGAGGAATATGTGAATGGTATTGATTAGTATGAGAGTATTGTTGGAAGTGGTGCCCTATCCTTATTATATAATATAGTCGATAAGAGAATTTAGGGTTTGTTCATTTGTTGTGGCGAAATCTGAAGAGAGTTTGTGTGAGATAAGAAGCTGATTGGTATGACGTGAGAATGTTCTTGAGAATGATGAAACAAGGGTGGTTGTAACCATTTAAATGATGGAGGTATTTTTTGTAAAGTGAGAGTCATGATAAGACGATATAAAGGGTAAGTATGTGAGTGTAGTGACAGTCCTCCTCAGTGTGAAATTTATGTTAAGATGGGAGAAGCAGCTTGGAGCAAGTGCAATAGAGTTTTTTAAAAAATTAGTTTTAGGGTATGTGTTGGATGAGAAGGGATACGAAATATGCAGAGTGTAGTAGGCACTAAGTTGTAGTATAAATATGGGCAGGAAAGGTGGTGGGTGGCAAACACATTCTTAATAAGAGTTCGCCTGTTTTACACCTTTGCTTGTCGTTATTGTTGATGAAATGTAATGATTCTGCGGTACTAAGGCAACATTTATATGGACACCTCGTAAGTTAAAGTCCAACTTACATCCCTATGCAAGGGGCAATTGCAGTCTCGAATTACCTAGTTTTATTGTATCGGTAGTGAGATCTATCAGCGATCTATGGAAATAAGATGATAGGTTTCATAGAGATTCCAAAGTATATAAATTGTACTCGCTTGCAGTGAAAATCGGACACATCCAAATTATAGACAATGTGATTCGTGCTAAGTTGGCATTTTCACCTGATTTGAATAAAATTTATACACCTACAACAATAATCGCGAGTGATATGATAGAAACCGAGTAAACAATTAATTAATAGAAGGTTGTGTGGTTAGTGAGAAAGCGGGTAAAACGAGAGAATATAAAATGTAAATAAGTTATTTTATTAATTATTGATTGGGGATCATTAGTGGAAAAGGAATTGAAGATATACGTTTTGTTTAAAAGTGCGAATGTATAATAGTGGTGTAGTGTGTTTGAGTGAGAATATTAATGTAACTCCTAGAGTATACTGGGAGACCGAATGAGAAAAAAGCTGGATTGATGATTCAGTTATAATGAGGAATATAATGTTATATTGCATAGTAGAGATGTTAAGATATAGTAGTAAGTTTGATAGTACACAGAAGTATTATCAAGTACCGAGTAAATGTAAATAAGTACTGACCTAATGATAATAGTGGATGCAAGACTATCGGTCACGGGGTTTGTATGAGGTAGTAGTATGGTTGTGGCTACCTACTCAATCACTGTTAGGTGATCACTATAAGGGGATATGAATCACCTTAAATCACATCATTTATGTATATACGATTATTATACCTATAGTAGGATTCATCTGAGCGGAGTAATCTCATCACTGGATGAATATATTACTATTACAGGAGATGTATTATTTTTTCTATGACCACTCATATGGGACGTATAAAGTTCTTATTGACTATATTATTAATGGATCAAGAGGTGAGCTAGGTATAACAGTAGCCTGGGTCATTCTCCAGTCACTCTATTATCTACTAGTTACTCCGATCTTAATGTCATATTCTTCCTACACATGCTTTATTTCTTTTCACGCAATTGCACATGACATACGCCTCTCATACTACTTATATATACTACAGTCTTTAGGGGTGAATTTCACAGTTGTAGGCATTGGCTAACGAATTTGGTGGCGTTTCGGATTTGGGCATAAGTTCGAGTGGTTCAAGTAACACCCTCATATTATATAAGAGCATTAGGGTTATTTTTAAGAATTTCATATATTCTGCAGATGTGGAAAATCATTCCAACAAAAGGTGGAAATGAATGAGAATTATTTAAAAGTTTATATATAGATTAAACCATAAAGTTCCCCTATTTACTGTATGTAGAATACTCTCCTATTCTATTACTTTAATATAGTAGGTATCACGGAATTATGGTTAAATTCAACTAGTGGATCCTTTATTCCACAGTCAGCTGAGGATTTTATCATAACTAACTACTACTTTTTATTATGTATGCACGAAGGTAATTTATTGTAGTTATTTGATATTGATTCGATAAATATCAAAGTGTACGCATGGACATCTCCGTTTGGCTCCACTTGTGTAAATTTACATCTCTTCATATGCGGAGTCAGAACGCGCATTCTCTGGAGGAAAGATAGTAAGTAATTCTTGTGAGAGAACGTTGTAATTTACCACATATTTTGGGATAATTCTGTACTGTAAGGTTGCTTTATTGGGTGTATTTTTTTTATCTTGAGCGTTCCTACCTAACTTATGTTGACGTGTGTTGTAATCTGCACAGTGATTAATAAGAGTAATCATCGATAACACGAAGACACCGGGTTGAAATATTATTTCATTTCGACTTGTGATGTCGCTAATACAATTTTGGCTCGCGGCTCACAAATGCTCTAGAGCGTATAAGTGATGAATATAAAATTAAATATACATTTTTATTAGAAACGCGCACATAATATTAATAATTAGAGTAGCATAAACACAATATAACAATATGGTCCACGTAGCTCGTAAACACACTAAACAGAAGCTGATATAGTTTATTTACATATAATAACTTATAACAAAATATAATATCAATACACAATATAATACCTTCATCACAAAATGATTGGAATATAAATGCAGCATAAGGTGTTAATATCAATAATTTTGGTGGGGTTGCTATATTCTCGACACTCACACGCGTCACAGAACGATATACCACATCACTATGTCCATCTAACGTAAAAACAAAGTCTAAATACCTAACCATAGCGAATAAAAATACGTTGTGCAAATTACAGAGAGCATAGTAATCTAAATTATTGATTCTTTATACATAGAGGGTAGGAGAATTGCGAGTACCTCAAACACATTTCTCGAAGGCAAAAATAGCTATAAGTAGATGTTGATCATGAATAAAGAAGACATAGTTTTCTCGCCACAAATAAACGCAGCATATATACACTGTGACAAGTGTGTGCCACCGAAGATCTAGAGAGAGTATATAACTAGTTAAACTACTTGGAATGAGACATACTACAGACACCAACCAATAATGTTATACCAATACATATAAATCCACAAGGAACAAATAAAAGGTGCAATTTAAACACAACATATTTGGTTATATCCGTTAGATATAAACAAATCATACAACATTAACAATGCATAAAAGTACAAAAAATTAATACATAATTTATTGCGATATATAAAACACCTAGATTTTCGAGAAATTTGATGTGCACACTAATGTATGTGAATATACGGCCACATCCGATCTGGCGCGCTTTGAACTCCGAGAGAGAGACGGTCAGTAGAAAACTGGCCAGAGGGACGGTGTTCTCTTAAGTGATGAATTCCCACTTGATTTTTGACACAATGTATGGTTACCGCACTAGCTACACACTCAGGTGTTTTTCTCCTACGAAAGCTTATGTTTATCGGACGAGGAAACTGTATGTCTGTGCGTTTGTGAGCCGATTGTTCAATGGTAGAGAGAGTACAAAATATGAGACAATTGATAGAGAGGATCTGTCAAGTGTCCTTGTATAGGAATCTTGAGAAAAGAAGCAACACATTAATTATCTAATCAAACTCTTGGAGATGATAATATCGCATAAAGGAGAGGCGAGGTCACAGAAACCATTTAGCACCTTTCTTAATCCTAGACAAGGATTTATAGCAATGCTCACCGATATGCAGTTTCATGTAGTGGGAGTGCTGAGCCACCACAAAAAATGAAATACATACTGTATGCCCTACCCCCACATAATCCAACAACTTAAAATGATCGCGAATAAGAAGTCAGACAATCCTCACCTAGCACCAGGGAATACAAGTGGAAGTGTGACAGGAGGATATTGCAAGCGAAAAGTGCTCAGTGCACGTCTCCAAATATTCATCGTAAAGACGGCGAAACGTCCGATCTGGTCTAACGTGTTATGGTCGTTAATGAACCGATCATTGAGCGCAATTCCTCTTGTGATTAGTGCTCATGAAAAAATACTCAACATTTTACATTGCCAATTTGTGAAAACAATATAGAGAAAAGAATGCGGCAGAACTCACCACCGATGGCACTACCAATTTAGAATTCCGCAACTGACAATACGCGAGAATAGGCAAGGAGTCGTGAGTCGAGTATGGGCATTTAGCAATCTATGTAAAATAGTAGATCTATCCTGAGAGCCCTCATTATGTTTATTCACATTGAGTCGTCCTCCACTCTTCTTCACTGTAGAATTGCATCGGATACCGAGAAATAGATCGGCTGATGGCCAGGTATCTTGAACTAGGACGAGATCACTTATTGTTTGATACTAGTCTCGTATACAGCTGTGTTTGGATAACATCACGAAAGCCTCAGCTAGCACACGTAGTCGGATGGAAGGTATTTTGAAGATAGCATCTGAATAATCGAACCGAACTGAATACGTGCCCTCGCCAAAATTACAAGGGTCGGTAATAAGCTCGTCATATTTGGGATGGTACTAACTGATTTTCGTATTGTGCGATATCTACCGAATTGCTGCAGTGCTCTTCGCTTTGACCTGACGATAGCCACTCTCTCCTATAACTGAGGGACTCCATGTCTATTGTGGTTTTTACCCTCGAGGTGTTCTGTAATGGGAATTATTAGGTTGATCTCCATGTATAATTGCGGTTGTTGTGTGAGTCATCTGGTCTCTGTGTGATTTATGGCCTCGGTTTTCCGATAGTCGAGCTGGTAAACTGCTCTTCTTTTTATGTTGGGCACGGATGATCGCTGCTCTTTTCGTTTCCTTTAGTGTATCGCAGAGTCGGTCATTTCCAAGATTGTTGGACAAAGTTCTGGAGTTCGTTTTCGTTCAAGCTATCACATCTACAAGCATCACGGGTTGGTTGTTTTCGTTGAGGGTTTTGGTTGGTGTCTGGTCCCCATACCTTCGAGTTATTTACTACCCATGAACCGCATTTTCGGGATTTCGTTAATTTGGTGTGGGGTTGTCTGTTTATATAGTGGACTTGCTAGATGCGATTTAGGTTTTTTCTCATTAAGAAGCCAAGCGAGTGTCACCTATAGTTACATATCAGGTAACTGAAGGACTCGAGCTCCGGACGTTACTCATTACGTATAACGCAAAATCCACAAAGTAATTATCGAATGTGTATACTACCTTTATTCAAACGACTTAAGTATGAAACAATTTATTGCCAATTTAAAAAGGTATAAATCGAAGGTAAGAGTATTCAACAAGATCCCTCTTAGATTTGACAGATAGGGTCTCTGTCAATTCTGCTTATTTAGGAAATCGTAATATCGGTAGTCCAGGCCCGAGTTTTATTTCCAAGCTATAGCACTTTTCATATAACCTACTTATTTTAAAAATATTATAAAAAATATTTTGCCTTATTTGTTGCTAAGGATTTTGTGTGAGTTATTGTTAGTGAATTCATGAATATAATTCTCAGATAATACGTGCATAAGAACTCTTATACCCTTATGAAATTTTACGCCTACTTCATTACTTGCCTAGGGAGGATTTCTGGAGAGAGTATTTTTATGTAATGGATGATAATATATTATATAATTATTTATTCATTCTTTGATAATCTTATTTATGGTTCAATTTTTATCTGACTATATAATGTTAATATTCTACTAGATAAGCAGTATATTACTTACATCAAAAGGCGGACCGTGGAGTGAGTTGAAAATAGCGGTGGAGGGGACCAAGATGAAGATGGGTTGAAAGATGCTATAGAGGTAACGATTCTTGGACATTTGTCAAAGATATCAGTTGTCAATGTCTCTCGTGGACGACGATGGGAGGAGAGAGCATATAGGTATATTAAGAAATTTACCAAAGTTTTTAATAGAGTGCATTCATATAATATCATAATAACCTAAATTAGTTAAGTGTGCACTAGTTACTAATCACTTACTCTAATTTAGCTAAATATGGAAATTTAGTAATACGTACAGTTATGGTAATATATAGTGCACTTCAGTCACTATAGCATGAATGGTTAATAATATATTATATCACTATAGCATCATAAATATATAGCAAAGATGACTAAACTTAATTGTATTGGCTGAGATAATTTAAACTTCTAATAGTTAGATTGGTTCCATATATTTTATTTTTTATACCTCCTTAAATAAATTATTATTATATCTTATATAAAAATGTAATTTTCAACTCATATATTGGGAAAGTTGATATATCATTTATTTAGTAAATATACCTAACCACTTCGCTCCTTCCGGTAAGTGAGCTAGAATAAGATTAAGAATTAGATGATTAATTTCTTAATTATCTAACTATGATCTTCTTTAGAGCAGAAATTAATCAGAGAGAGTCTCAGATTATTATATTTTAAATGGGTGTTTTTTTTTTTAGGTTTACAGTAATATCAATATAGTATTCTATTCACATAAAAATTATCAAGATTTGAAAATTTAAAACTATGACGACATGCAAAACGACAGGTCACCTACGTACGTTGCAAAATCATCTTCAAATCCAGTAAAAATTAACAACTTTTTTTTAAAAAGTAGAATTTTTTTTTCAGGAAATAAATAATTATAATGTGTTAATTTTTCTCATAACTTTCTTTATTACAAATTGAGATTCTTGCACAATATGTCAGGATAAATTGCGTCTTAAATATATGTTTTGAATTGGGCTCTGTGTACAAGTCTAGGTGTTTTTATTGATAGGAGGAATGACCTCGCTTCTAGATGTCTTGTACCGTGTTCCGTGCACAACACGTTTTGTTACTATGTATCGCTATCTTGTCTTCATGATATCGTGTCTTCGCGCAATTTTAATAAAAAGAGATAGGTTTTGCTCATTTGAATGTAATGCTAAGCTGTTTGCTAAGCTGCCTTGTAGGCATTATAGGTGGAAAAAGATGGGTTATATCCTACCCTTGGCAAACGATCAGCGATCTAAAATGTTAGTGTATATAATTACATGAATAAGATTTAGAACAACTGTGTGGTCACGACACTATATATCTCCGGAATATATAATGTATTAATTTAATATATAAACGTGGGCAAACATATAAAAATATACTCTATTTATCTCCCCTAATATTTTCACCCGTTCTTTGGTAGGCTTTGTTAGTATTTTTCATTTCTGTTCCTGAGCTTTGTGTCAGTGTAAAGTATTATAGTGTGTTCAAACGAGAAAGTGTGGTATGAGGTTTCAGTTAAGTCGACGCAGTATCCTACATATGTTATAAACATAATTTAAGTTTAGACTATTAGTTTTCGACAAAGGAGCATGGCTGCCTCCGAGTAATTTTCAGCTAACAATCAGAGAGAGCTCAATATTGTTAATTAACTCTCCGCGACACGGAATGACTCGTTTAAACACTTAATGCGAAAAACCTCAGCAACAGTGAAGTGGATAGCGATCAACGTATCCTATCTCACTTGGTCAAAAGATAGGTGGTTAAAAAGGATGAGGGTCATTATTATTCTAGTCTAGGAGAAGAGTGTCTGTCTTTCTATTATAACCATTACGCATCCAGGCTATCACGACAGTAGTGCAAAACAAAATGTTCGAGACACTCTAAAGTTCGATAGTGTAAACCTATGAGTTATGAGGATAGATTTATATAGTATCCATATATAGAGACTTAATATATATATATATATATATACTATATATATATATCTCAATAATATTTTTTTATGAAATCCAATTTTTATTGATATTTTATTTTAAAAATTCATATAATAGTAGCGTAATTTTGTTCACTAGTATTTAGCATGTATATATAGTTATGAAGTAATTGAGTTTATTCTCAAAAAAATTTGTTGTTCTATGATAAATTTATTGTAGGGAGGAAATATTTTATCTCAATTCAGTTTATTTTATGAGCATAGAGTGTTCTTGCTGAGTGCAATTGTCAGTGAGCGTTCTATGTGTTTCTATATATAGTACTTGGCAGAATTATGCTAAAACAAATGGAGGGCTTCCCGAAATCTTCTCAAGGGCGGAATACTAAGCTGCGTCAGTATGTTTTCGAGCCTATGAAATTGTTTTGATATTATAGTATAGGAACCCCTGTAGTTGATGTGTTCATAACAATATCTCCGTGGACACTTGCTGAGGAGTGTGATGTCATCAAAAAGTAAGGTGATTTACTCGCATATATTAGAAATCTCATGTAAATACAATAAGAAGAGTCAAGCGAGAAACAAAGTATAAAAACGATAGAAGACACCTCATTTAAAATGAGTGAGAAGAATTCGAGAGAGAGAGAAGAGATGAGGACGAGATAGAAGCAGATGAGATGGAAGAGAGAGACGAGAAAGACAGAGTGCTAGAGAGAGAGCATCTTCACTTGGTCACCATAGAACTAATTCTGCGCCTAATGCTCCTCCTGTACCACCTAGTTTAGCACTTCCTTCAATTCCTCCAGTGCCTCCGGCACAAATACCTTCAAGTATAATAGGTGGGGCTCCCCCACCCCCTCCACCACCTCCACCAGTTGGAGGAGCGCCTCCCCCTCCACCACCACCTCCAGGAAGCCTAGTCGGTCAATCTTCAATCGAGGAAGCGCCGTTGAACAACTTAGCCGCTGCTCTTCGTGGGGCAAAACTTCGCCAAACCAAAGCTCCAGATAGTGAGAGTACCGGTTCCAGCAGTTCCGGAGGCTCTATTGGGAGGGGTGCAGGTGAGCGCCCAGCACTCGGAGGCATGATGAGTATGATGGATGAGATGGCTGCCACATTGGCCAGGAGAAGAGCCAAAAACAAAGAACCTACATCACCTACGGTAAAGTTTCAAACGTTTTTCTTATCCTTATATTATGTTCTTGAAGTCTTTTCTGTTGTCACCACTGGCGGTGACCCTACCACAGATTATGATTAGTTTGGAATTTAATTGATAGTAACCTGTTAAATATGTGGCTTTCATTATAATCATATATTATGAATGTTCAAATAAATAAATTTAAACAAAACTATATTTATTATGTACGATAGATTTTGTAAATATGCGTCTTTAGCTGAATAAAGTTTTAATTTATTATTATTATTATTATTATTATTATTATTATTATTATTATTATTATTATTATTATTATTATTATTATTATTCTGTTAGATTTACAGCCAACCTATATTTTTTTTTTACCCAAAGCCGCTGCTGCTGCTTAACACATACTAATTTTATTTAAATTTTTAAAGTTGTTATTATAAAGACGACGGGAGATAAATTTGAAAAGTTCCTTTTTTTCCCTAAATTTTTCTGATTTTGATGTCATTTGGTGAACGAAATAGAGTAGGTTAATATGACTTAAATTGAAAGTAAGAACAAACAACCTGTGAAGCAAGTCCAATGCAATGGTATGAGAATTTTAATAAAAAAAAAAAGAAAAAAATTTAAAGGAGAGATAATAAATAACACTGCAGACTTAAAATCAAAATTGGTCTCTTCTAAAAAAAAAAAAAAAAAGTTAAATAAATAAAGGAAAATGTGAATTATCACGTTTCTCTCCTGTATTTTCCGTATGTATTTGATTGAAGGTACATTATTGAGTATATATACCTACTGTATAAAGCACCTATTATTAATATTATGCTGCTGTTACCACCAGTGTTCAACGGTAAAGTGGCTGAGTATCTAGGCATAGGCCTAGGGTTCAACCCCTCGTCCGGATCCTAGGTAGCGGTTACTTAGAATAAGGCAGTGACCGTGAGGTGCGAACTTTTAAGAAATAATAATTATTATTATTATTGTTGTTGTAGGATGGGAGTAGAACAACTCCGAAGAGCCCTGGAGCTTCAAGTTCTTCTATTGTAACGTCTAACGGAAAATCTTCAGGCGGTGGGGAGTCGCCTAAACCTGCTCGCAAACGCTTTGGTTCAACTTGCGAAGACGTGAGTCCACGAGTCAATGGAATTGGAGGTGACGTTTTAGGGGCGGGACCCCCTGATCACGTGCTCCTTGAAAAGATAAAAGACGAAATATTGGAAGAAATGAAGAAGGAAATGCATAAATGTAAACAGGAAATAATCAACGGTGGGTTTTACATATATATATATAATATATATATATATATATATATTATATATAATAATAGTAATTAATTATATATATATTATATATATATAGTATATATATATATATATATATATATATATATATATATAATGATATATATATATATATATAATATATATTATTTTATTATTATTATTATTATTTTTCTTCTCCTCCCAAGACGGGGTAAGGTGCAATAACATGCATCGGAAAGAAAAGTAGTAGAAGAATATGGCACAAGTCGAAAAGAAAGCCAGCCTTACCTATTTAGTGAGAAACTCCTTCCGTAGTCAGAAATAAACCCTCAAGCTTCACGGAGGACCGGCGACGAGACCTCTAGAGCGCAACGCACATACTGCGTGCCAATTAGTACTTTACGTATTCAATTGCCCTTCCCATCTGGCCTCACCATACCCTCACAAAACCCCTCATTTCACGCCTTCTATTCACCTTTATCCTCGAATCTGCGAACCTCGACTTCTTCCCTTCAGACGTCTAGTTCACTGCACTCAATCACTTTTTCTCGGTCTCGCCTCAGCATTTGGTCGATTTCCCAACACACTTACCACAGTATATCAGGCCCTTAACCAACCGACTGTCATTAATCCTTTCCATATGACCCAAACCATCGCAATTAAGTTACTTCTTCAATTTATTTCTCTCATTTACTCGCTTTCTTCCACACATGACTTCTCTAATACGGTTCATTCCTCATTTTATTAATAAATTTTGTTCACACCTAACACGCCCTAAGATTGTCATCTGAACACGTTGAACTTTAGATCTATACCTCTTATTCCAAACCAGTCTCACTACTAATCATTAACCAGGTATACAACATTACCTCATGTAAGACCCTAGGCGCTCAAGACTTAGTCTCTTTACGTCCAGCAACGATTTAATTGCACAGCCACCTTCTTGCCATTCACAACTTTCCTACTACACCTCTGCATCATCCCGTTTCCTTTTCATCCAACATATATCCTAAATATTTTAAACTCAGATACTGTTCCAGTTGCTCACCATCTAACATATACATAACTTCACACTGTTCTCAATCTCTACCATAACTTCCTCTTATCTAGTCTTACTTTCAAAACCTCTTTTACAGACACGCTGCAAATCTCTCGTACAATACCTCTCGAAACTCTCTCAGATCATCACCAGAAAGACCACATCATGCCGGTGAGTGTATGTAGGGCACTTTCACTTCTCCTCATTCTCCATCATTCTAACATCCATTCCGCAACTCCCATCTCCCAATTCTTCATAACCGCCTATCCATATAAAATTGAATAACCAAGGGGACATAAACATCCCTGTTTCACTCCGCTTTATTATTAAACCAATCACTCTTCGACTCTATTTATCTAACACACGCTTCACTATCGTCTAACATTCTTTTGATCCATTCAGAGCCTACCACCAGCATCACATACATTATAACAGACCGCCATAGGCTTCCTATATAATCCTATCATATGCCTGCTTTCATTATTCATCATTCCTAAGTACAGTCTATTCTCCTCTTTTCTTTTCTCGTCATTTGTTTGTGTGTCGAGATTTTGATCCTCACATCCCTCTTACCACTCTAAACCGTGCACCTTGTCTTCACCACATGCAATCCTTCAGTTCATTCGATCCATCTCTTCGCACTAAAATACAGATCTATCTTCCTAAACACTCAATAGATACCTTATTCCCTAAGATTCTACAATTCCCTTATCGTCCTTACCTTATATAAGGTATATTACTGCTTCTCTCCAATCCCTCGGCACTATACCCTCCATAAAACGCCTTTATAACACAACCTCCAAATGCCCAATCAATCACCATGCTCTCCTCCGTTTCTTGATCATTTACCAGTATTTCATTATAACCCAGCAAGATTTACCATTCTTCAACTTTTCTCACTGTACCGTTACTCCTCGCTTGTCCTGACCACGACCAAAGAACCATTCTTCTTGCATCCATCAAAAAGCCAAACACACACCTAACACCTCTTCATTACTGTTAATATTGAGGCAGATTCTGAAGTGTTCTTTCACACTTCCTCACATCCATGTTCATCAGTTACAAAGCACATCCCTTTCATTATTCTACAAGCAGGTTCCCTTATCTCATTGCTTGACCTTCGCGCTTTCTTCTCAGAAGAGCTCCTAATTCTTCTAAGAGTTCCCATTCATGTCCTCCTTCCAAATGTTCATCATTTACATTTTCTTTTCTCTGTCGTAATGCACCTTTTAGTATTCCTTTTTCCTCGCTTATATTACTTCCAGAACATCTTTCTTTGTGAAACTTCATCATTATGCTTTTAGTGCCATTCAACCACGCTTTCTTTTTACTTTTAACCGCTTGCACACCTCTTCATTCCACACTCACTGTTAACATTTCTTTCTTTAATTACTTTAAGCTCATACCACTACTTCTTTCTGCACTACTAACATGCGTTCCTTCTTGCTCCAGATTTGTTCAGTTTCAACTTGTTCACATTCAACTGATTTTACTTGCGAGTGTTCTTATATTCTTATCCTTATTACCTTGTTCATTAATTCTCACTCTTATTTTTACCCACTTCTTTCCGTATCATTCCTCTCCATCCAAAGCCCCCACTAACTTAATTTTACATAGACAACATAATGATCCGATATCATCGTTGATGATCAGACCAGATTCCCATTCCATCCTCTCCTCGATTAACACATCACCAGAGCACAGTACTTTCAACATCCTCCTTCTGTCACCGACACAAAATACCATTTAGCTTTTCACTTCGATACATTCCTCTACTACAGCCCAACTCTAGTAAATAATTCTGGATACTCTTGAGATTAAAGAAAGTATCACTGCACAATAATCACATACTCTCTCTTCGACAGAAGTCAATCACCTTAACGCTGAATCTCATTTTCTCCGACACACCCAAACGACTGTTTTATACATCTTCTTTTCTGATCACACTCCAACCATTTAGGTCCCCCAAACCAATCATCTGAAGCCTCCTACTCACCCCATCCAAACATCATTTTAGATTATCCAGAAAATTACTCTTCACATTTCCTCAGAATGGACCATGACGTCCAACACAACTCTTACCTTTCAAACTTAAATTTAAACCTTTAGAATTCAGTAGCTCACACACACAGTTCTACATGAGCTCTGTACCCAAGTTCACTATCAAAAATTACAACTCCTTCTCTCCGCTTCATTCCTTTCAAAGTCTTTGCACATTTTCACACGACACACATAGTCAATTAACGATAGGTAATATGTTTTCGCTTTCATTTTGTGGTGTCAGTGCACCAGCGAGCAAATCAAATTGCCCTTCTGAAATCTCCATCCACTCCTCGTCCTCTTCTCCTTAGCTAATTACTTGATGGTCTCTGACATTCAATGTACGCATGAGATTCAATTAGGAGGCCGGTTTACGGTGATGGACGACGCACCCTCCGAGGCAGCATCAGCAATTCCTAGGAAGAGATAGCGGTGGTGTGTGGGCAGCCCAACCCAACTACCACCGGATCCCCTTAGCGCCTCTACAACACGGCCAGGACATAAGCAGAATGAATTGCGGGCAATATCATGTCTCTCGCCGCACACATAGGGATGTCTGTTAGGAATGTTGTCTAGAGAGAGGGGTGAGGGACCATTGAAGTATGTGTAATTGATAATGTTCGCTTACAAGAATGGGCGTGGCGTCCCACGTAAGATGTTTTTTGGTGCGACAGGACTTGAGTGTTGCAAGAAAGTGTGAACGTGCAAAGAGAAAGGGTGACCCATTAAAAATGGGAGGTAATTTATCATTACGCTTGAGTAAGCGTTTCTCTGATCTTCTCTCATCGGTCTCCGATCGTCTCTCTACCCGTCTCATCGCTCTCTCTCTCTTTCTCGTCTTCTCTCCCTGTCCTCCATTACTCTCTTCGCTCTCAGTCTCGTCTCTCTCTGCTCCTCTTCTGCTCTCGACTTCTCTCGATCTCCGATCTTCTTCTCTTCTCTCTCTTCACTCTCTCTTCTCATCTCTCTCTCTCTCGTCCTCTCTCTTCTGCTCTCGTCTCTCTCTCTCTCTCTTCATCTTCTTCCTCTGTCTCTCTCTTCTCTCTCTCTCTCAGTTCCATCCTCTCTCTCTCTCTCTCTCTCTCTCTCTCTTCTCATCTCCTCTCTCTCTCTCTCTCTCTTCTCTCTCCTCTTCTCTCCTTCCTCTCTCTGCTCTCTCTCTCTCTCTATCTCTCTTTCTCTCCTTACTCTACCTCACATACATCTGCCCATGTCAATACTGCCCTAGCTCCTCTCGTCTCTCTCTTCTCTCTCTCACGTTCTTCTCTCATCTCGTCTCTCTTCGTCGTCTTCTTATACCTCGGTTCTCTTCTTCTCTCTCTCTCTGTAGTCTTTCAGTATCTCTCTCTCCGGTCTCTTTCTGTCTGTCTCGTCGTTCTCTCTCTTTATATATATATATATATATATAATATATAATATAATATATTATATATAGAATAGATAATCTAGAAACTATAGGTTTAAATAGATATATACTATATATATGTATAATACGTACTATAATATTATACATATGAACGTAAATATATATAGCTGAGTCTGAACTGGTTAGTGGCATACCAGGCTTCTATTATAAATAAATAGTCGTTAAAAACACTAAAAGAGTTCAAATTTATTAAATTCAGAGGGCTTGTCATGAGAAGGATTTCGGTGGAGCGTATTAATGTTTGTACAGCTGAAATCTTGCGAGGATCCTTTTAAGCTCTCTAGGGCTTCTTACAAGGTAATAAAGGCAGCCTATCCATCATCGGCACGAACTTCTATATAATACGTGGTTTAGCGAATAGTTAGTGCTGCTTTTATTATAAATAAATCTTAAAAACACTAAAATAAGATTATTAATCAGCTTTCATGAGAAGGAATGTTCGTATAAATGTTTGTACACGAAATCTTGTCCTTTAAGTTCAGGGTTACTTACAAAAGGTAATAAAGCAGCTACCACCATCGGCACGACTCCAGCTCAATCCGCGGTTTAGCAGCTGGAACAGCTAGCTTCACAGTGTCATTAAAAGTTCACCTTCTCGGGAGGGGTGGGGGCTTTTTGATCTTAATATAGGTGAGCTACAGTATATCCAACACCTTTTTAAATATTCTACATAAAAATTATGAAGTATTAAGCTTTTGGAGCGTAGGGAGTGAAAGTTGGGGCAGAATTAAAGAGGGGTTAAAAATTGGAAGATATTTCAGTGATATCATATAAGAGTTACTTGAAAAGACTAACATTTGAGAAATTTAATAGGAAAAAGGGATATTGGTATAGATGTATGACCCACGAATTGAGGATGTGGATACGAGGTTGACTTGATTTTTTGGATTTTTGTTTTTAAGTTTATACTTATACTAAAAAATGCAGATGTAACATCCCTGACATGCAATAGTACGACAATTAAAGAGATAGAATATATATCGCTAATTGTATGTTAATTGGCTGTGATTGTTATTATTTATTTATTTATTTATTTATTTATTTATTTATTTATTTTATTTATTTCAGAAATCAAGATGGAATTGAATCGTAGATAAATCAAATCCTTCAATTTATTAAGAGTGTTTGGTGGTGATTAATTCGTCTAAATAAATTATATAGGCAACAAAACAATTAAACAAGTGTATATGTTAACTCTGGTAATTTATGCGCCTGAAATGAAAGCAGAAAAAAAAGTTAAAGTAAAAAATTTATATACTAAATATCAAGAAATACAAAACATAAATATATAAATATATATAAGCTGAAGTACTCCTCTTTCTGTGATTTAAGACTTATCAAACTCGTTTGGGTAGAAATAAATATCAAGCACCAACATCAACAACAACAACAATGCAGGTAGGAACATAACATAACCGAAGAGCAGCAGCAGGAAATCGAGATTGGGACCAGTACTGTATTGTAATTTAAGAAATGATCCCAGATGATAAATATCGTCAGCCTCAATGTTTTTCTTCATATTTTTATATAGGAGTGTGTCATCCTTTTTGTCCCCCATCCCCCCCCTACTCATTTGAACGGTCGTGACACGTCACTCTCTTTCCCTCTCTTCTCAAAGAGACAGTATTAAAAAAAGAGAGAAGACTGAATTATAAGCAAGTCGTCTGAATTAAAAGCAACTCGTGGGAAACATGCGTCCTACACGAACTTTTATATACTTTTTTTAATTTTTATTAATCCTAAATCTTAATTATTTTTTAATTCAGTAATGCCATTTTTTATACGACGCGCTTAAAAATGGGCGTTAACGCTGTGAGCGCTTAAAAATGGGCGTTAACGCGACGCTTAAAAATGGGCGTTAACGCGACGCTTGTAACGCTACGCTAACGCCAGTTGAATAGATTAATGAATAGTGCATTGTTCCATCTATAATAGCGCTTCAACCGTTCTTATAGATGAAACGAGTACTACTACTCATTCACCTATTCACATTCATTAGCCGAGCGGCTTTTATACGCTCGCGTATATTGTAAATCCGTCTCGTTATCCTCAATTCGCACGTGCGCTCTTTCAACTCGTCTTTACATGAAAGTACAAGTGCGCCCCATACACAAGACTACTTCTCTTAGCTGTTAATGTGAGCACTCGTGAAACAGTATGCATTACAAGAGATGTGTGGAAAGTTAACTCAACACTCGGATCGTCTACAGCCATATCAGAATCTATTCACTCTTCTTCTTTTTAAACCTACAACCCAGAGCTTATCCTCGTTCCATGTCTCAAAGACATGATCCAAAGATTTTATGCCATGGACAACTTAAATAAAAATAGAAAATATCCAAACTCGCTTTCCATTATCTGGTGCTACCCCACAGAGAGACTCCGCCCCTCTCCTTGAACATATACACAATTACTCATCCGCTTCCAAAGGAGTATCGACGATCCTGGTGAGTAGTGAGAATTATATACTAATATAAACTTCACAACACTCTCATTAATATATCTACTTATCTCATATAAGTTCATTAACTTAGTTAATTCATTCTATGATTTATTTACACTCCGTCTCTTTGAATGTTCAACCTGCATAAAAAATTACTATTATTGGCTTCTCTTCTAAGCTCAATAGTTCAATATATATATTACCTATAAGATTTAGATGGTGAAAAGATGAAATAATCAATTTCACATATTTTATTATTGTATATCATATATTATTTTTTATTTACCTTAATTATTTTCGATTATTAATATAGCTCATTATCCCTGTTGCATCCTTTCATATATATTACTAAAAAATTACTACAGATTGTGAAGTAGCTAGTAAGAATTAATAATAATATTAAAATTAAAGATGGATTATTAGAACTATCTCATATTCACGAATTATTTAAATTTTTTATATAGATTACAAAATGTACAGTTATATTAGTAAACTATATGATATATACCTATTAATGCTAGAATTATAAGTGAAATATAACTGCTCCGCTAATTATTAATTAAATATACTATCATCACTAGTATATATCAGTATAGTAAATAATAACTCATAATAGTCATTTTGGTAAATAATATATTCGACAACGACTCATATCATAAATCACGTATTATCAATTCATTTACTGTGAATATGATATCCTAATTTATAGATTTATTATTGACAATTAGCATATATAACTCTAAGTAATAGATATTTATATATTTATAATATCAGAAACGTCTATATGATACTCACTTCCTTAATCAGTGCTAAATAGTAATCATGCGCTATATCTCTTTTAAGGCGAGACGAACATTTTTTAGTTATTGATATTTTGAATTATAAAATTAAGTGATTATTAATTTATGGGATATAGATTTATAGGTTTCTGATTAGTATTCTTATTCTTAGTGACAATAGCCAATCTAACAAATGTCTCAACCTCGTTTTGAATTGTTTATCCCATCGCCTCCACTCATATATAGCAACCAGATCAGTAGTGGAATTTGCCTTTATATATAATTAGTTTTCTCCTATTATATTATATATTATTTGGCAATTATTCTGTGCCAAGTCTATATATTCATATTATAGGCAAAAGCACTCGTGTCTAGATAAACCATGAAGTGCTAATCAAAACTCTCACTATGCAATACTGCGAAATTAACTGGGACTATGAATCATATGGTATATACATTATGTATGATTGAGCTAACTCAAGTCAGTGGCTATTAGTCTGAATTATTATATAATATATTATGTGATTCTCAATCAACTCTCTTCTCCCATCTCAAACGCGCCGGATTAGTAAAAAATTATTGACATATTATAATATAAAGAAGACTAATATCTTATAAATTCATTCAAGTTACTTGTCAATAGCAAGATAGTTAAGTTAATTACTGATGCCATTTTGTACGATTAAATTGATTTACTCTAATATCTCACTGAGCCCGATAGAATATTGCATTCTGATGTTTTTATAAGCGTAATAAGAAGAAAACACAAATAGAGGTTAATGTTAAATATTTTGACTTGCACAAGGAGTATAGCGTGGATCTTATCAAGATCTTATTGATACAAATACTTATATAATGTATAAATTATGTAACTATATATAATAGAAAAATCCTTGTGATACCAAATATTTTGAATGATAGTATTATTATTATTTCATTAGACTGTAAATAATTTTTCAAATATGGTCGTCTACACAGGCTATAGACGGACCTTGTCTTTGATCAATTCTTTTTGCTCGCATGGGTGCGTAGATGTTTCTCTGTCTAGTCTTTGAATATGGTGCTTGTGACGTAACCGCGGTACTCCTCTGGGTTATTCGGTTGCACACATTATAACTTTTGTGCTAGTTGTGTGTGTTCTTGGGTGATGGGTGTGTGGTTCGTATCTCAGCTGGTAACAAGGTCCCTGTGTGTATACACCGATCTTCCACTTACTACTCATATTCTGGCTCACGATACAAAAGAGTTTCTGCGTATAATTGAACAATTTTCATCTATAAAAAATATTTCATTAAATGTTTACTAATATAATAAATTTAATCAATACAGTAATAATAAATTTTAGTAGTAATGTATGAATAAATAAATATCATAGTAGTACTAACGTTAATTTGTATGGAACACGCTCGGTGTTTCATAATATCATTTTTTATAAGTATTTCACTTATTAAATGGGCTTGGTAAAAGGTAAATATATAATCTATTTATTTATACCATACCAATAAAAATTGAATTTAGAAATTAGCTTAAGTTCTTAGCTCATAATAGACTTTGCCGGTTTATTACACTTTATGAATATACCTTGATTATATAATTGTGTGTAAATCTATATAGTTATTCACTCATAAGTCGTTATTAGTTAATATTCATTACTTCAATTTTGTAAAATTAAATTTTTGTCATAAAATAATATATATACTATTTTGAAACTTTATATAGTGTCTCATGCTGTTATGATTATAAGTGTTCTTTGAGATTAATAAAATTTACTCAGATAGTAATACTATATAATAGTGTTAGAGTCGATGACTAAGACAACGACAAAGAGATTAATAGTACTACCACTCTACCCAACTTTATACGAATTTATTATATAATAGACAACCCTGTTAATTATACTATGAGAAAAAATTTATTCAATGCATAATCACTTTTCAATAACAAACATTATATTGAAATCAGGTTAAAACAATAAGATTAACAAATAAATGACTAATAGTAAGGAATAAGAAGAAGTTTAAATGTAGAGCTTATTACAAGGGACAATTAAGATTGTTAGAGTTGAAATATGAGCTATTTAAAGTATGATTATGTTCTATTATTAAATGATGTGAATATATGTGAGTAGGTTTTATCGCATCATTACACGGAACCTAGAGAAATCTATTTATATTTAAAACTCCTCACATAACTCAAATATGAGTAAGATATTTCTCCAAGATATCCTCTTAATGATTTAATTACTCTTCCAGTGTGGTCACATGTGATTGTTCTCTCACTTACAGTCGTTACTATTTCCCATATCGTATAGTTTAGCATAATTTATCATTGCTTTTAAAATGCTAAGATGTGTCAGGTAATGTATTTGTATATACTACGTTATTTTGAAATTCCGACGAACTCGGAATGTATTTATTTTTGTGTTCTTTTTTCCTTTATCCTATTCCTTATCGCCTCTAGCACAAAATTTAGGACTTGAGTAAAACTTTTACATAGATATAATAGCCTCATCAAATTTATTATGATCTATATGAAGCGAGTTTCTAACTTACTTATAATAATTTTATTACATGATACTTTATTTATTATATATTATTTTATTTCATTATATATGTAAGATATATTATAATATAATTATTATATAATTATTATTATTAACAATTACAATTAATCAAGCTCATATAATATATATTAAATTATTAAACTAGGATTATAAATTCCTTCTAAGATTTTGAACTATTAGAAATATTAAAAAATTTAATATATTATTATTATTTAATAATAATAAAAATATAGAAGACAAAAGTTAATCTCCAAATAATATAATCCCCAATTCATACATTAGCAAAACAATGAGGTTGAAGCGTTTAGATAACATAAAAAAAAATTAAATATCCATGATAGTGCAATAAAAAAAATTGATAACATATAAAATTAAAAAATTATAATAATTATAAAAAAAAAAAAATGAAAATAGTCTAATAACGCTATATAGTTATATATATGCGACTATATTACATCTACACATCTCTGCAAATATTACTTATAATACTCGACTCCAGTT
Source organism: Trachelipus rathkii (assembly GCA_015478945.1). Taxonomy (NCBI): domain Eukaryota; kingdom Metazoa; phylum Arthropoda; class Malacostraca; order Isopoda; family Trachelipodidae; genus Trachelipus; species Trachelipus rathkii. The sequence continues at coordinate 22,966 of JABUQX010020851.1, forward strand.
GATTCACTAAACACAAACTATATATAGATATAACACTAATCTATATATATATACAATATAATATAATAATAATAATACGTACTATAAATATCATTCATTTTCTCCATTGTATACTATATATATAATAGTATATAGATCCCATCTAATCGTACCTAACTATATAACTACTACGCGTAGACCATATAGAACAGCCCTCAAATACATATTGATAGTCTTATACATACTCTCTCCATTCGAATTGACTAGTTTCTCATTTATATCACTAGATATAACGCAGGCCTCTCCATCCTACGGACCATTCACATTATATATACCTTACTATATATATTACATATATACTATCTTCTATATTCTATACCTGTATACTTAAAAGCATAAAAAGTAAGTATAAAACATTTATCAGAACACTATTACTATTATAATAATAAATATGAGAAATACATACTATAAAAAACATATACATTCTACAGTATACATAAATAAGGAATTTATTTCAAGTACTTTACTCTAGTTAAATATATATATATTTTTCATATAGTGTTATTTCAATAATAAATGTATATTATACCGCTGCTTTAATATTATAAATATATAATTTAATAAGTGTATATTTATATATCTGTATCATATTTTCTAATATAGTGACCTTGTTTATTTTTCTATATTTTGTCCATATTTTTACCAATGTTTCAAGTTGCTTAGGTACTCCTAAATGTGATATAATATAGTTTTATTACAAGTATATATATTTATTATACTCTAATTATTTTTTTTATTAGTATAGTGTATAATAGTATATAATATATACAGGCCTCGGGGGATATAGTATATATATTTATAAATAGTATATATGATTATATGTATTTATTATGAGTTGTCTTGCAAATATAGAAACTTCAGTACTATATATATATATACTATATATATTACATAATAGTACTTCGTACTATACTATATTTAAATATAAGGAGGCAGCCAAAAATTATATAATATAGTCGTTTTGTCACACAATTTCTCCATTAAGAGTAGGTACATATCTTCTTTTAAGTATTGCAAATTAAAATTAGGCTTATTGTTTCTCCTTATCTTTATCTCTGTATACTTGAAATATTCTTACTACTATAGAGGCCTTTATAGTTTAATACATTAATATATTTCTCTATATAACTTAATAGTATAATATATAAATATAACTATATAAATATTTTATTATTATATAATTTCTATTTAATAATTATTAGTAACACTTATACGTTACGATATATATAATACATAATTATAGTATGTTTACAAACATAATAACGTAATTTTATATTTATTGGTTTGTCGGTGTTTTACAAGAGATGAAGATTGTTTATCCGCCATGTTTGCGTTCGTGATGTGAATGTATAATTACTATTAATTAATAATTAATTGATAGCCTTTTTAGAGCGAAAAGACGAAATTACGTTCATATAATAAATAAAAAATGAATAAAATAAGTCGGTCTTCATTCGTTCTCAGATAATGTTATTAATTGATGCCATGTTGTCATATGTTCATAGATATAATCTAGACATAAGGTCCTAGTGTCACTTCAAAGCCTATTTCACTATAAGAGTCGCACTAGCTATTTGGTATACTTATCTGCTATTTCTATTTGATTGTTCAATGAGACACATCTATATAATGGAAAATGGCTTCACTCTATACAGATGGCACTCTTTGATATTATGTATTCATATGTTCATAAATAAAACATTATTAAAAATAGCCTCTCTAACTTCCCACCTTTCTTCCATTTCTTGAAATAATAATGTGATTTTATTACTTATAATTTAAGAAGTCTTTAATATAATTGTGATGATTTCTCTGTACTAAGCTTTGATTGGCTAGAGTCGAACCACGGGTCTCGGTTGATTGGATCATATGTGTGTGTGTGTGTGGGTGTTGTCCTGGTTTAAACTACATCCTTCTATCTTTGGCTCAGATCAGTAGTTTGGTTCTTGAAATTATACAAGCCAATGATGTTAATGGTTCATGTTGTTATAGCAGTAGTTGTATTTAATTAGCACAAAGGTATTGTTGTGACATTGTAGGTTTTTTTCTGGGTTCCAGTTAGTGTAAAACAAAGTTTATTATGGATGGTAGGATACTTCACAATTCAACAGCTAATGAAGAAAGGTTGATTGAAGGTCTATATATTGTTATTAGACGCTTGAATCGCATGTTGAAGAAGCCATTACCGTTTTGATCAAATGAATTTTCCAAAACACCAGAGTTGAGGGTGGAAGTTGATTATTTGATTAATACTTTGTGGAATAGACTAAGTGTTGGCTCGAAACTTCTTAAGGTCTGAAAATTTTAGAAAAAATATTCATCCTATTCTGAAGTTTAGGGTTAGCCAAGGTTTGAGGAAAACGGATTAGTTTTGAAGTACCTTATGAGAAAGGTACGCGTGGTTTTATCACTAGAAATATACTAAGCAAAATTATCCCTTGCAGGGTTCAAGAAAAGTGGAAGTAATTCCATTTGGAAAATGCAACTTTACGCATAATTTCAAAGATGTCACATCCAAAGATAATACGTCTTCAGATGTGACTACATCTTTGAGATTATCGAACTGTTTGATGAAATTCCTACTGGTTTGTAGGTAATGCATTTTCTTATAAAAATGTTTTGAGCTAGATAAGGTACATCCATCTTTTAGCTAGTTAGGGTGATTGGTTGAACAGATTTGTATGCGCAACCTCGTGTCTGAAAGGTCCATTAATTAATCTTATAAGTAACAAATTTGAGAATTTTGTTTTCAAGTCTTTTTGAGAGTTCATGAATTGCTTAGACACGTTCGAGTAAATTTCATCATCGTCATAAACAAAATTTTACGGGAAAAGTAAAATTAATCCTTGTTGGGTTGTGCTTGTTTCCTTTGATTTTAGAGACAGAAAGTGCATTCATAGTATTACTGTTTGACCTGCTTTCCCGGAGAAACCCCCGTCGCGGTGGACTAATGCAATCGCCTTTAATACACTTTTATGGTTCCCCCATCCGGGTGGAACCGATGGTGAGGTTCTTGGGTTTGTTGCTTGGTGATCGCCTTACATACCTTCCTTATATTAATCATCTTAAAAGTAGTTGCCGCCGATCGCTTGATCTCTTACGGCATCTCACGTTTAAGACGTGGGGTGCGGACAGAAAGACGGTGCTGCGCCTCTACACCATGCTCGTGAGGGCTAAATTGGATTATGGCTGTGCCATCTATGGGTAAACCTTCCAGTTGTATCTTCGCCTCCTTGACCCTGTTCAAAACTAGGGTCTGCGCATTGCAACAGGCTCATTTCGATCATCTTGCCTAAGGAGAGACTGGGATAATGCCCTCGTCCCTGCGTAGAGAGCAGCTTATGTGATCTTTATTCCTTCATATTCAGGTCCCTGCTTCCTCAGCCTTTTCACCCTTAATAGAGAGGTTCCTCCACATTCCTGCATAGTGGCCGTTTGTTGGGGTTGTGACTCCCTATTTTTAATTTCCTTGGCCTTCTTTTTCTATCGGTTTTGCGCTACAATTTTGACAACGTTCATGCAAAATGGATTTATCCCCGCCCCACTGTTTCGGGATCCAGTCCTTCACCAAGTCTGAGACACATCTGGCGACGTCGAGGGATTCCTTTATGTCTCATAAAGAGATCCACAATAACTCAACACCTTCCACACTGATGGCTTCAAAACGGGAGGGGTAGTGGGAGCTGCTTTTGTCTTCCCAGATCTCGCCATTTCACACACCCTGCCTACCTATACGTCCACATTCTCAGGTGAACTGATTGCGCTGGTTTTGGCTGTGAGCAGAATTGGCAACATACCACCAGGACATCGTTATACAATCTTCTCGAACTCTAGATGGGTTCTCTTGGCTCTGCTCGATCGGTCGACAACAAATACTATGGTTTCATCTGTCCAAAAGTTCATCTGCTCTGTTCGATTGAATGGGAGGAGCATAGAGTTCTGTTGGGTCCCTTCCCATGTGGGTGTTCCGGAGAACGAGAGATCTGATACGGAAGCCAAACGTGCTGCCATCGGCAGGGTGACAAGCAGACGATTCCTTCCAATTAATATATTGTTGGGACACCTCCCTGCGACTTATTTTTACGCGCGTATCCGTCAGGGTTTCCTCTCCTGATAGGAGACGTGTTGGGCGAAGGATTCTCGTGACCCAAAGATGCGGAATGTTAACTCTGTTTTATGTCGCTAGCCGTCCTCTTGTAAACGGAGTCGCCGCCAGGAGGGGATTCGCCCGTTTACGAATTGGATAGACCAATCTCACGCATGGCTTTCACATGGTGAGAGAGAACTCCCCATCCTGTCCGCTTTGTTCTTCGTGTGGTCCTCTTACTATCGCCCACATATTTGTTGGTTGCGAAGCAATCTCAGCCATCCGACTCAAGTTCTCCTCTGACATACTTACAATTCCTTTCCGGAATCGCCTTGCTCATATTTTATCCGATTCCCCCCACTTTCGAAGTGGCAAAGTTTTTGCGTTCCTCCATGAGCTAGACATCTTTAATCAAATATAAACCTCTTGATACAGTTAATTTTTCTCATTTTGTGTAGGGACTTCCCCTGTTGTTAGCTCTACTGACAAGGTATGGCTGCTCTTTTTGCGTGCAGTGGTGGTCCCTCTACACATACTCAAAAAAAAAAAAATTTAACCAGATTTAACATATTTGGGAAATTTTTTTTTTATTTTTTTGTATTCGTTTTAAGTTACATTCGCAGTCCAGATGAACAGCACCCTATGAATTGATTTAAAGTTATGACTGCGTAAGTCAATGGATTGGGTACTTGAAGATGGCACGTTGTTAATCGTATTAGGAAGATGAGAAAGGGCTCGAAATTCTGCTTATTTTATTAATTAAAAGGAGATAGGCATGCATGTGCAAGTTTTCGGTTTCTTGAATATACTGTAGTTTCTTTGATAAGTTTACTTTTTGCTTGAAAAGGTCAAATTATAAAGGGGGAAGGACTCTTAGACAGATACTCAAGAACTGTGTGAAGTTTAAATTCTGGATTATATGATTGAATTTTCAAGTTTCATGCGTTTTAATATGCCTAAAAATTTACGACATCGAAACCTATGAATTAGAGGCTGAATGTTACTATTTTTAATTAAAGGACAGCTTAGAATAGTGGTGCGAAGCTTAGTAGGAGCATGTATGATATCTTAGCCTTCCTGTCATAGAGTAAGTTCCATTTGGATTTGCTTGAAAACAAAAGCGATTTACTATTCTTCGCTTTGTGAATAGGTTTGGGCTAGGACCATGTTAGATCCTTCTGTACATTGCAAAAATGGCTCAAATAATTAATTATTGGGACAAAGGAAAAAAATATCGGTATTTTCAACGCTTTAGTGGTAGCTTCATTTATTTTATAATAATAAAATAATCGAAACAAAAAGTTTGTTGTAACAATTTGTATTTTGCAGTGTGCTAATTAAGAATAAAAAGTTTTATATAGTAGAGAAATAGTAACAAAGGCCTCAAGAGAAGATTCAGCGTAAGTACATCTCGGGGAAAAGAATAATAATTGCTTTCATTAAGGGATGTCCGTGGCTGCGGTTAGCCCACTACTATTATACACTACGCGATATTTTACACTACGTGAAGGAAATAAATTGAACTTCATAATACAGAAATAACTTGCATTGGTGGATACCTTGAAACCCTTCAAGGCTTCTAGATTCTTGAGATCAGAACTTAATTTTTTATAACGGACATTGAATCCAAGAAATATTACAGAAGACTTGAAAAAATTTCCTTTTTATGATACTGATGAGTTTTTTGTGTTTTCATTTTTTTAAGGTTGAATGTTTCTTGGCAGAAGAAGAAGAAGATGAAGAAGAAGAAGAAGGGTTTTGCAGCTTGGCTTTTATTTGTGTTGTGGACGGAAGATGGAATAAGAAGAGGAATACCTGCGTTTTTTGTTTAGTGTTTTCTAGTTTGTGTTATGTGACGGCGGGAAAGTGCGATAGTGTAGTGTTGTGATATATTATTCTTATTATCCTTTTATATTCTTTATTGTTTTTGTTGTACTTTATTTCTATTCTCCTTAGAATATATAAGCTCAGATTTAATAAGGATTAGGAAACTTAAGGGTAACTATTGTTAAGGGATTGTATAGGATAAGGAAAATGGAAAGGAAAAAAAAGAGTGTCAACCGTGTTTTATCGGATTCAAGTAAAGGAAATAAAAGGGCTGATTAGTTACGAGGACCCGCCCATAAAGAATTCTTGGGTATTGGGTCTTAGGACTCTAATTTGTCTATTCTGTATATTACTCATTATATTAAAATATATAAGCTTTCCCACTAGTTACTAATAATTTGTAACTAATACAAGAAGATATCTGTGTTTATTTTATGTTTAGAAGAAGTTGACATTCTCAGGATTCTGGGATTTATCTACAGTGGGTGAGTGTCTTTTTTGGTTGTTTGTAGAACTACTCTTTGCTGCCTCTGTTTTTTATCAGATACTATATAGCATGCTATATAATAAAATTAGCAAAAAGTATTTTCATGGTATGAATAAAACGACTTTGTGATAACTTGACACATTCAACAGGAATAAAAGTGTAAACTGGCACTAGCTAGACAATGTTAAATATTGTCGCAAAGATTTTTCTACCTCTTTATGAAGGAAATCAAAAGATCTATGGTATGGAATACCTTTACGTGACCTAGCTTTCCTAAATTTCTGGATGTTAAGAAACTAAAATTGGTGTGGGACTATTTGTTTAATTTACGACAATCTACTGTAACTATTATATGAAGACTGTCTTCAGCAACATTTAAAGACCTGAAGATATTTGTGTAGATAATAGTACGGTCTAGCATAGAGGTGAAAGTGTGATAATATTTCAATGCTTTAATACTAAATCCAACATGTCATCCAGCTGCGAAGAATTCTACAAAACATCTTGTTCGTTCATCGTCCTATTAGGCCGCAGAAAGTAAAATAAATTTTATTCGGATTTTTTATTTTTATCGGAGAGACCTTGAGATGGGGTTGTGAAAAATACATTATAAGATAAAGCAGGATTGTACATGAATACTATAGTTCCCAAATCATGCATCTTGTATGATTGGAGAATGTCTGATTTTGAAGTTCACTTGTGCTGGAACAGATTAATGCAATTAACAATGTCTTATTTTTCTTGTCATTAAGGGGAGGTGGAGGAAGACTAAGAAAATCACTACTACTCTCTCTCTCACTAGTGCTGTGTCTGATGACGGAAAAAAGCTAAATATTAGTTTGTACGTGCAAAATCTACTAGAAATACGTTAAAATGGTAGTTGCGAATTTTACAAAGACTTTGTTATTATACCGTGTTATTAGATTATTAGCGCAGTTCACATTATCAGAGCATATAGGTTCATTACATACTGCATTTGACTCAAAATTTGAAAATCTCGAAGGAATGCTAGCGTATCCCCATTTAATTCCTTCCTGTCACAATCTGTAGTATTGAGGTCTTTTCTTAATCGAATGGAAGTCAATGGAGTTATAACTGGCTGATTTCGGTTGAGGAAGATTGTGCATGAGAGGTAAACATAGGTTAAAGTGCTTGGTGTGTTTTTGTTGATGAGTTTATATAGTATATCTAAATTCATTGCTAACTTCGAGTTATGCATCGCCAAGAGATTAACAAAAAAATGAGAGGGATATTTGTTAAGGTGTCACTTCCAGTTAATAATTCTTCCGGTAAGTCTCAGCTGTTGGAGATTTTGCAAAAGGATACGGAATAACAGGGTATACTCGAATTCAATAAATGAAGTAACGTTTATCCACACATATACATTAAGTTTAGCATTTGAAACGGATTTCATTATGATTTAAGTTTTGTACAAAGGAAGGGGGGTTTGGTAGCAGAAGTGATTTGGACTTCGTTGAGTAGAGGGTATTGCGTGCATTAATAATGCCCTTTGTTATGTGATTGAATAACAAATTTTATTAAAGTATTGCAAAATTAATTACTGGTTTTAAATTAGGAATAATAAATATCAAAGGAAAGAATAATTAATTTTGTGCTTGTTAATGAATATCCTGGCAAGGTTGCCAATACTTTTCCAGATATACTATTGTAATGTAAGGAAAAGTAAAGGATCTTGTTTTATTAATATTATGTCTATATTAATATAAAATATCTATTGTTATAATTCAAATGTAAATGCAGCAATAAAGTGGTATTAATGATAAGGAAAATCCATAATCTTTCCCCAGTTATGCTAACTCCAAAGGGTTGCTACAGGGTAGTTTCCTCAGAGAGAAATTCTTCAAGCTGGGATACAAGGATGTGGTCTCCAGTATCTTCATGCTAGTCCGATCCTCCATTTATGTGGATGATATAACAATATACATTACTGGACCTAAACTTTCGTATATGGTACGCCATTTGCAACTAACCATAGATAGACTGACAATTTGGTGCGATGTGGGAGACTTTTTGTTCCCACACAAAAAACCAAGTCCGTTCTTTTCCCTTTCCAAAGAAGACGTCTACATTCTTTGGTCCTAAACGGTTCTTTCATTAAGGTAGACTCACAGGTTAAGTTTTTAAACATGAATTTTGACAAACTGCTCTCATATATTTTACATATCCAGCACCTGCAAACATATAGCTACCAACCACTGGATCATCTTCGTCACCTTACTTGTATCACTGGGGCACAGATAAAAGGACTCAACTCGAGGCTATTTATAGCCTTGGTAAGATTGAGATTGGACTACGGATGTGCCATACATGGCCAAACCTCTAAATCTTTCCCACGCATCTTTGGCTCAGCCAAAATGAATTTCTCCGTATAGGCCTTCCGATCTTATCCCTTATGTGTTCCGATCTCATGTGTTCGCCCTGTACGTTCGACTATGAACTCCTACACCATCAGTTCTTGATACAGTGGCCCCTCGCCAATCCATATTCCTATTTGCTTCAGTGATAGCTGAAGTTTACAAATATCTTAAAATCTCACTCCGAGCTGTTTTGCCTTATTCATATGAATATATGAAGATTATATTGAGCTGTGGTTGCTTTCACCCTCTACGTAGTTTATAAGAAGTAGTGGCCTTTGTCGAAATGAGAAGACAACCCTTCCATCCTCAATGCTTACTTCTCTTCCAACCTTGCAAATTACGCTGACTCGATAGCTGTCTTTATCAAACCTCTTGGCATCAATAATATAACAATACTTGTGCTTAGTCCATTCTCGTGAGAACGTTTTGCAATTCTGCTGGATCCCATCACGTAGGGTTGCGGGGAAAGAGCAAGCTGACAGAAGAACGATTCGGGAGACCCCAGCGCGTAAATTTTGCTAGGTACAATTACGCCCCTATCAAATTAGGATTCAAATTCTGCTGACAGGATTGAATGTTGGAGGGAAGACGTACGGGATGCTTAAGTTCGTTCCGTAAAACCCCTAGTGAAAAGTTAATATACCTCAAGCCACACAAGCCTCCAAAGAGCGGTGACAGTGACGGACACACGAATGCTGCTCACGGATATCTTATGACAAGGAAAAATTCCCCCATTTTGTCCGGTTTGAAGCTCTCTCTCTCTCTCTCTCTCTCTCTCTCTCTCTCTCTCTCTCTCTCTCTCTCTCTCTCTCTCTCTCTCTCTCTCTCTCTCTCTCTCTCTCTCTCTCTCTCTCTCTTCGGCACACGTCTCTGGTCTCTCTCTCTCATCTCTCTCTCTCTCTCTCTCTCTCTCTCTCTCTCTCGTCTCTCTCTTCTCTCCTCTTCTCTCTCTCTCTCTCTTCTCTCTCTCGTCTCTCTCTCTCTCTCTCTCTCTCTCTCTCTCTCTCGTCTCTCTCTAGCTCTATCTCTCTCTCTCTCTCTCTCTCTTCTCTCTCTCTCTCTCTCTCTCTCTCTCTCTCTCTCTCTCTCTCTCTCTCTCTCTCTCTCTCATTGAAACTTAAAACTTTTGCAACTTAACGTAATAGCGTCATCCAAAAGAGAAGAAGGCAATACTTCCTTAAATATATGTATGCTGTGATGTCTTCTGCATCCTAAAAATCTTTATAAAAGGTCATACGGAAAAATCTCTCTCAAGCACCATACGTAACAAACAATCGCTCTTGGATATGAAATAGCAACCTTAGATGTAACTGCAACACCAGGAGCTGCAACTGGTTAGCTAGACTACCATATTGCGGCCTGTTCAGATAAGTACGTCCTGATACAAGTATCCATTCCCACCTCAATAGAATTTCCTTTTGACTTTTCCATCCCACCTAGTGAAGACCCGCTTTACAATTTTTTTGTTCACGGAAATTAAATTCCGAGGATCCTTAAAGCATACAAGGATAGTGTACCGGAGCCGGAGGCCACTTCATAGATCATGATCAGTCATTTCTACCCCTACCTTGACCTTTCTTTTGAGTTTGTACAAGTGTAAGTAGAAGGAAATCTATGAGAAAGTTCTGACCTAACCAAACAACCACAGACCAATCGCATTAATCTTACCACACAGACATTCAAACTCATAGAGAGAATGAGCTAATTACATTCTTCCATCACTAAAACAACAGCAAATATTTTCCTCTCTACAATCTAGTTTCCGAAAACCGAAACCATCACGCTAATCTAGACTTACTCCTTTACAATTAAATCGTATATCTACTAAAACAGACTAAGAAACCTAATTTTGGGGTGAATTTTAAATTTAAAAAATAAATAAATATGCAGATTGATTTGAAGCGAAGTAGTTTAATTAAATATATAAATATTTATTAGTCATTGTCTTTTGTGACCGCTCCATCCAAGGTAAAACAAATGATGATAGTTTTAAAATAAATATCATAATTTCTATTGTAAAAATTTCCATTTTTAAACGACTAATTTTCAGTTACAACATCAAAGCGATGTACAAAAAATACAACTAGATTTTAAATATGGTATAATAATTATTAATTAATTATTATTAATAAAAAGAGCTTACATAAATTTTAATATTTATTATATATTACTTACAACATAATTAATATATCGTTTATTGGCACTTTGTATGATAAAAACATTGGCTTTCCAACGTTACACACACAAAGCCTTTCCAATGTCGTTGCATATTTCACACATGGGATTTTCTTAAGGTTAAGATGGGATTATGTAATATGAGATTGGCTGCATGTGATGATCAGGAGCGCTTAAACATAATTTGTTATTCCTTAATAAAGCAGGCAATGTCTTATCAGCCTATCAATGTAAAACAAAAGCTCTCTTAAGTGTTATCACTTTTCGTTATAAACGACGCTACTCTAAGTGATATATGCGACGTTTCACACACTCAGCTCATATAATAATAATAAATAAATAACTATGTTATAGAAGTAATATAGATATATTATATATATATATAATAATCTATATAATATAGTTTATAATTATATAAAGATAAATATTACTACATATATTAATAATTGATCTATATATCTGCAATAGATGTGGAAAAACTATATTATATACATAATATTATATTACATTTTAGCCACATAAAGAACGATATAGTGTGAATTATATTTATTTACTGATATCTTATTACTCAAAACTTATATCTATATATTTTATACTTTTTTATTATTATGTATAATATTCTTAATAAATTACTCTATATATTTTTTTAAATATATTAGTATATATCATTATAGTATATTATATTATTATTGATATATCAATACTACTTATTATATATAGTAATCATAGAAGGTATAATATATATAAGACTTATAACCAACAAATTTAGGAATAGACGAAAAATAAAAAGTATACGATAAAAAAAAATATACGTATATCATGGATAAATTATATTATATAATAGCATTGATCGTACTATACTTAGTGATTAGTAATTGCTAGTATGTCTGTTTGTGTTTATGATATCGTGTTTTATATTGTCTTTTATATATATTTATAGGTCTGGTGAATTTTTTGCCTTAGCAGCATTTCATCACATAAGCATCTTAAATTAATTTACCCTCTGTAAAAACACGTGGTTCAAGAAATTATGTTGGTATCTGGGATTTAGAAAAGTTGCTATTGTACATGCGACGTCGAAATTTGCAGAGTATATATAATTGATATATATTACCTATTATATATATATATAATTTATATATCGTTAAATTATCTTTATCAGTCATATATTAGTACACTATGATACAAGCTTTATTTATGAATATAGTGACAAATTTAAAGGATATAAATAGTATACCCTTTACTTATATTTATTTTTATAAATATATATTATATATAATATATATTAATATATAATTATATATTATATATATAATTACTATGGTCTTTATTTATATTCTACATCTAATCTACTACTGTGTATATATAATATATATATATATATTAATATATAATATATATATATAATTATATGTTTATATAGAATATATATATATATTTAGTATTTTTTTTTTGTTTATTTCTTTTTTTTTTTTTTTTTTATTTAATTTCTTTCTTTTTTTGATAAGCAAATCTCCAGAGTACTGCAGAAGCAACAACTGAGAACCTTCTCTAATTGTGAGTCTGAAATCATTGTGAGTAATTTCAATGTTCACCGCCGTCAGCTGCTTCTCCCTAGTTCTCAAGATACAGTTTGTGGTAAACTGTTCTTTAATTTCTCTTTCCATTTAAACCTTGAGTAGTCGGTGTGCTCCTTACTCGTATCACCGATCATTTTTGAGATCGGTCAAACGTATCAGACCTTTTAAATTGAAAAATATTGTTAATCTCTATCAATCTCAGCCCTCATGTTAATCTCTTTCAACTCTGAGTACGTAGTACGTATAACCATGTTATTCTCTAACATAGAGAGGCGTTTTCCATTTTCCATTTCGGCAAAAACTCATAACCCCTTATTAATTTAACTCTTCTTATTCTGGTGTTATTCGTAGCATGGATTATTCCTGCGTTCAGAAATTATCGTTGTCTTCAAGCTCTAGAAATTCATTTCATGTTTCTTTTATATCATCCAGGAAGGAATCGAGCAAAATATATTCTCCATAGCATAAAAAACTCCTTTCTTCTCAGAAAATGCCATAATGTTCTGGTTCATTTACACTTTTTATCTGACACTTTGCAAAAATATCAACTCCTACTCTTCTTCATTATTATTCCCTCCCCCTTTTTAACTCTAATTTCTTATTTCCTCCACCCTTTTTTAACTCTCCTTCTTTCTTACTCCTTCCCTCTTTTTTTTAGCTCTCATTCTTTCTTATTCCTTCCTCGTATTTATCACAGCAGCATTGCTACTTTCCTACCATTTGCTTAAATCTAAGCTCCTCATTCAAACCGTTGCCTCTTATTCCACTTTAAACAATTCCGTAACTACTTATTCCTTATTCTCCACGTTAACTCATTTATGCCAAACTGCCAAACATTGTAATTTCTTCAAAAGATGTGACTTTGGTTCTTTTTTTTATAGCTTAACTATTATGAATGGGTATGACCCTGACAGAGTCCTACCTAGGGTTTTCAAATATTTCGTTCCCGAACATGTCTTGGCAAGCTATTTCGTTTTTCATATCAATTCCAACCTTACCTTCATGCTGGAAGGTAAGGTTGTTCTTATTCAACCTGTGCCGAGAAAAGAGTGACAACTCTTACCCCTCTAACAACTGCGTATTTTGGCTCATATCTCAGTTGCTTACAAGGTTTCTAAATCTATTTTAAAGAGGAAGATTTGAAAACATCTTAATTCCCCAACTCTTCTCTCAGATCGACAGTATGGCTTCCATATAAGTAAGGAGCGCTCGACTCATAATCTTTCTCTTATATCTAACTTTTGTTCCGTGTTCAACGACATTTTAGTGAATCTTTTGCTTCACGTTTGACATATCGAAAGCTTTTGAAGTTTATTCTTCTTTCTGATTTTAATTCCATTTTCATTATTTTAATTGCAGCTTTAGACGGTCACCGTTTAATCTTTAAATATATCATTAGTGGCTTTTCTCAAAGTTCTATCCTATCACTAGCTACTTTTCATTCATAAATACCTCTATCTGTCACTCCACCTTTCATTAGTCCTTTCATTATGAAAGGCGTATAAGCTAGCAGAAAATAACTTATGCTAGGTTGGTCGGTATCCTTGGAACAATTTATCTTGGATTTATTTCATGTTTCTAATTGGACCAGAAGAAATGTCAAAAAAGATAAAAAAAAAAAACTTCCAAAAAAAAATCCATAAAACTGCAGTTTATGAGAAAACACAACTGAAAAGTATGTTCCTATATTCTTGGTTCTTCTTTTTCTCGTAATCTTTATTCTAAGTTTCAGATTGCTTCTCTAACGAAGCTATTAAGCTTCTAAAAGAGGTTAAGTGTTCTGAAGGGCCTTCAGAACTTTTCACACCACCTTAGTTGCTTGCTGTGTAAAGAGGCACCGTTTGTTTTTATATGGAGTAAGTATCACATATTTGGGGTGGTTCCACTCATAAAGATCTTCTTAAAAGTGTGGAATCTATTGCTTTCGCCATATCTACTCTTCAGCTCTTACTGAATTTCTCC
>JABUQX010020851.1:42500-57414 GCA_015478945.1 Trachelipus rathkii
GTAAGTAGTAGTAGTAGTAGTAGTAAGTAGTAGTAGTAGTAGTAGTAGTAGTCTGAGTAACTGTAAGTATGTGTAAATGAACAATTGATTTTCTCTTAAGAAAAAAGTTTTACCCGAAGATGAATAAAAATAACAGAAATGATCCAGTATATTATACAATTCTGGAGATGTTTCTCAAATCACCAAAACGAGGCTGTGGAAACCTCTCGGCAAATTTCTTTGGACGGTTCCGATTCCGCGCGGTTCCAAATCATTTTTTAAATATCGGCTCTGACTCCGGCTCCATCATTATTACAATTCCGGCTCTGACTTCTGCTCTGAAGTTTTGAAATTTCCCCAACTCCGCTCTATATTTTTAAATATTCAGGCTTTGGACTCAAGCCTCCATTCATTTAAATATTCGCTCTGACTCCGGCTGCCATCATTTTACAAATATCCGGCTCTTGATCCGGTTTCCATTTTGTTTATTTAAATATCCGTCTCTGGATCTCTGCCCATCATTTTTAAATATCCGGCTTTGACTTTCTGCTTCTGAGTTGTTCTAAATTTTCCCAACTCCGGCTTTGAACATTGATTTATATAGCCAAAAAAAAAAAATCGACTCCGCTCCCTTTCTCGCTTCACACACCTTGAAACCAAAATTCAGCAGCACTGCGGCTAGACATAAAACCTTTGCGACTTCCGCGATTCCGCGGCTCCATACTCTGCTCGACTGAATCGCTAGCAACAAAGATAAAATAAAGTCTCTAAAGAAACCTAGTTTTTAAATATTGGGGTGTAAATCATACTGTTATCAAAACTCTTAGAACGTTTTTGCACGGCTCAACATGTAAGAAAAATAGCATGCCTGGCAGGTTCCGCGTATGAAAAATTCGAATCAGGAATGATCAGGTTCGCGTGTTTGGACCATTAAACATTGTAGAAATCATGCTTCATTTTCGTGTGTATTGATTTAAAATGTGAAGATGATTCAGATTCGCCAGTTAAAGTTAATTTGGCAATATTACCGTTGCCATATTCCTTAAGGTAAATTTTGTTCAACTCATTCACAACGCATGATTGATTAAATGAAGATATGATCAGTGCGCGTGTTGATATAAATGATTAGACATGATCAAGTTCGCCGTGTTGAATAAAATGTTAGAACAATGATCATGTTTCGACTCAACCGTTCGCGCGTGTTCCGGGTAAAATGCTTTAGAAATGATCAGTTCGCCGTGTTGATAAAATGTTTATTAATTGATCAAGTTCCAGCGTACGTTGAAGTAAAATGTAGATGAGTGATCAGTTCGCGTGTTGAGTTAATAATGTGTCGTAGAGATGAATCAGTTCGCGTGTTTGAGTAAAATGATAGACATGATCAGTTCGCGTGTGTGATAAAAAGATAGGAATGATCCAGCTTTCGCCGTGTGTTAAAATGTAGAATGATCAGTTTGAGAAACAGCGTGTATGATAATAATGTGTTAGACCTGATTACAGTTCGCGTTTTGATAAAATGATTAAGGGAGGAGTGATCCAGTTCGCGTGTTGAATAAACTGGTAGAATAGAATGATCAAGTTCGCGTGGTTGATAAACTCATAGAATGATCATTCGCGTGTTGAATAAACTGTTAGGAATGATGAGTTTCCGCGTGAGTTGATGAACTGGGTAAAGACTAAGAACGATCAAGTCACGTCTTTGAAGCCCCCCAAAGTTCGAGATTCATCCAATCGATCCTAGGAAGCAAGCTTCCTAGGAGACCTTCCCTCCATCGAATATGCAGTACCCATACCCATGAGAGGCGAAGCTTTTAAGAAAAAAAATATATAAAAAAAAAAAAAACGATTAATTGCTTCACTGTCTTTTGAAGTATTTGAATTTTCAAGGGTATAATATCTTCATTGGAGTCCTAAAATCTAGTTGGGTATGGTGTTATGAGAACAAAAAAAAAGTTACAGCTCTCAAAGTCTAATATTCAAAATAAAGATTTTTATGCTCATTAAAATTATGGTTCCCTTGGGAGAGGAAATTCAACTATTTGTAAGTGTAAGAAGATTGAGTTCCCGGAGTAAGCAATAATGTTCAGAGGGTAAATGTTCGATTAATGGGCGAGTGAATTGACCACTTACAGTTACATACTTTTAGTTTACATTGCCTTTGCTTAGTACATGTTTATTTTTTATTTCCTCCTGGAGACTTACAATACTCGTTTCAAACAATAATGGGTCTTGAAATTCCAGTTCATCAAAACTTCAGAGAAATCCTTTTATTAAACTTTTGAAAACTAAGATCCGCCCACGCCAAATACGGCGTCTTCTCGAAATGCCAACGTTTCCCCCTCCACCTCCTCACCCTTCGCACTTGTCTTATTAAAAGAGGAGATGCGGAATGGTTCTTCAAGTATACTGAGTTGCCAAATTTTAGTGGTGAAGTGTATTATTTGAGCTTGGGTTTTGCTTCTCGGAAAAATTTCATTCTTGCGATAATTTAAAGTTTCCCTCCTTTGATTACAGGATAGTGCCCGGTTCTTCTGAAGTGGAGTTTAAAGGAAGGGGGGGGGGAATCGAAACAATTTTACAATAAAAACCAAATACTGGATTACCGCCCTCCCTTGAGAATAAATAAATGCAATTAAATCGTTAATAAATAAAAACTTAAAATATAGGACACCACCCATCTCAAAACACCTCATTTAACAGAATTATTTTTTCCTTGCTTCCCGTCGATTTTTAATTCATTTCTACTATTCTAATATTTCAAGGAGTAAGAAACAAAACAGAAGTAGCGTCTCCAGGGCTGGCACTTTGGGACCTGGTGACGCCCCTAAGCTATATTAAAGTTTGGGGACCTTTATTAGAAAATTACAACAGGTCTCTGAAAACTTGAAAAAAACACATATGTTTTTTTAATTATTTCAATATAAATACATTTAAAGTAAAAAACAGAAAGGTAAAAAAGAATACTCTCGCACGCCGCTTGATAGGCAAAATCGAAATATTAGCGTTATTCACAAAATAAGCCACCTATTTCCACTTATATAAACTATTTCTTGATCTTTACACTTTCTATGGCAAAATCAATGCAATGCGGCATCCTCAAAGGAAATATTTTGCAAGATTATTGTTTTCTAAATGTTTATGATAACTAAGACGCATGTGACAGTTTTTTATCATTCTCTTCAGTTTTGAAAATGAACTTCTTTACCTTTAACAATTTGTCACCCCACTCACACCATTCAGAGGTATAAAGAATAAGCCATAACAATGGCCTTACATAAATTAGGCCCCAACCAAATGAATTCTTATTTTGTAAAATGATTATAACACAGATCACTGTGGCAAATTTGTTCCTTTCATGGATAATTCTGCTTGATATAGATACGAAAACACCTCAATCCACCTGCAATGTTCATATCAATATAGTGTGGATACTCTTTTATCAAAGCTTTCATCGAAGCTGTGCTTCTGAAGCCTCTAAATTTATTAAAATTAAAGGCTCATGTCGATTACCTGTCCCCAGTTAAGCTCAAGGCAATTTTTTTTTTTTAAATATACGTAATCGAATAAAGTGCTGAAAGCTCTCTTGGGCCACATGCGTGTTTTTTTTTTACAACGCAGAGTGAAATAAATTATAAATATAAAACTAAATTATATTATATATACGTTAAGTAAAGGTTATGTTAGAGTTTAGTTAGTTTACATAGATTTAAACAATAATACGTTAAGTAAAGTTTAGTATTTGAATTAGTTCGTTTACATCAGATTGAACTTTTTTTATATATAGTATATTGTAGAGGTTGTGTAAGCTGCTTTTAATTAGTGTAAAGGTTTCAATTTTGATAATCTCTCCCCGCCATTTTCACCTTCAATTTTATGAAATGTGTTCGAATTCAAACAATCGATATGTATATGGAGGTGGAGGCAGATATCGACCGCCCCATCCCTCTCTTTGATTTCCCCCCCAAGAGTAAAAAAAAAAAAAAATTTTTTTGGGTTTGCACGTAATTGTTTACTCGCTTTAAGCTTTATGCCCTCATGAAATTCAATCAGGCCGTCCCAATCAAAATCATTTGAATCCTTCCACTTTAGAATGTTTCATTGATTTTTTGATTTAGAGGACGGCTGTCTATTTTGTTGAGTTGGCAAGAAAAAAATCAAGAATGATTTAAACCCAATTTATTTTTCACGTGATTTTTTATTTGATAAAAAAAAAATTCAATTAATCTTTTTTTTTTTTTTTTTCAGGCAAATTCTTTTTCTAAATTAATAATTAATCCTATGTTATCACCTAATTAATGATAAGTATATTTCATCTGTATATTAATAAGTAAATTATCAATGTAGTTTCATGTAATCATTTTAACTAAAGAAGATAAGAATAAAAATGTACCAGTTACCAGTTATTTAATTACAAAGGATATATATATATTATATATATATTATATATATATTACAGTACTGACTAGGTAGATACCTTTACACTATATAATATACTATAATTAACCTATTAGTAAGTTTATATAAAACCCAACTTAATAATAAATAATCATATTACTTTATATTATAATATATATAAATTATATATATTGCAGAAAAATATATTTTTTCAAATATTTAGAATGATATTATATATAATATATATATTAAATTTAAATAACTTAAACTAAATAAAGTAATAATTAATTATATTTACTAAACTATTATTAATATACAAGTAAATAAATTGGCATATTTACATAATTATGTTAAAGGAATAATTTTAGAGAAAGCAATTGAGCTAAAAAATAAACTGGAAAACACATAAATAAGAAATAAAAAATCAAAGATATGAATCAAAGTTTTATATATATATATATACATATATATAACTATATAATATATACTATATATAAAATATATATATCTATAAATACCTAGTACCTACTATTACTCTCACCCTCACTATACCTATAATACTACTACTACTACTAATCACTATATATACTACTCACTATACCTACCTACCTACTAACTCACTATTATATATCACTTAACTATATATATACTTATATACGGGTATATACTATATACTATATCCATAATTATATACTATATATATATCACACATTATAATATTACTCATATATATAAATACTCACTCTCAACCCCCTACATCTCACTATACTTATACTCTATACTCAAAAACCTACTATACTAATACCACTCAATATATACTACACTATCTATAATATATATATACCATACCTATTATATATAGTATATAATAAATATATATAAATAATAAAATATATATAATATAATTACTGACATATATAGTCGATTTATTTCATCACCTCCTTTCACAGAATTGGGTAAAGCGTAGGTTGGTGCGAAACATAACGGAACAGAAAAGTTAGCAGAATAACATGACCTAAGTCTGAAAGGAACCGCCCTCCCCCCCTCCCCCTCCCCCATCCCCCCCTCCCCCCCCTCCCCCTCCATACCCTTAAGTGAGACCTCGATAAAGCAAGATAAAAAAAAAAATCACCCTTTAAGCGCTTTAAAACAAAGACCGCGCGTGACACCTCGCTGTGCGTAAATCCTCGTCATTCCTTTTGCCAAAGACCACAACCATTACCCCTCACAAAGCCCCACCATTCACTCCCAATTATGCAATTTTCTTCTCGCCTCTGCCATACTCACATTCCTTCCTCCAGACATATTCTTTACTTACTCAAATCCACTATTTAAATTCGGTCTCCCCAGTTCGTTCCCAGCACACTCACACTCTACAACTGCTTAACCAACCAAATATCATCCATCCTTTTCATATATGGACCAAAACCATCTCATTGTACCTCCCCTTTATTACTCTACATTTACGCCTTTTTCCACACCTACACCACCTAAAACGTTCATTCCTCCTTTTATCAATTCTTCCCACACGCCCCTAAGATTATATATATACGGATAAAATATATATATAATATATAATATTATATATATATATATATATAATATATATATATATATATATATATATATATATATATATATATATATATTATATATATATATATATATATATATAATATATATATATATATATATATATATATATAAATATATATATATTATTAGTGATGGACGATTCAAATTTCCAGCCGATTGAGCCGATTCCGATACCGATACCAGTAAAAAGTGCCGATTCCGATTCGATGTCAGATTCCGATTCCAATTCTTCTATAACTATATATAATAATATATATATATAATACTCACTATATTATATAAACACGTATTAATATACTAATATATATATAAATATATAGTATAAATATATATATATATATACATATATAGTATATATATATATATATATATATATATATAATATTATAATATATATTGTTGTCACTAAGAGATATTCACAACTTATTTTAGATATTTACACCTATCGATCATGGTGCTCCATTTGAGGTCACTTGCTTATTTTATCTTTGGCTAAAGAATAAACCAAACAAAATTAAGGGTCTATATATACTCTACTTTGTTAATTTTCAATATAGGTCACTTTAACCATCCTCGAGATTAAAATGTAATAGCTAAAATATTTAAAAATAATCTTATCAAAAAAAATGTGAAAAATTAAGAGTATTTTTATGTTATATTTTCGTTTCTTCTGCTTTACAATTAAAAAATAAAAATATTAAACTCTTTTAAGTTTACTAAAAGTAAGATTTTGAAGCAAAATATCATTATTATGTTGTAGTTAAATCGATGAATTCATGACTCTTAAATTGTAGTGCGAAAACATTAACATTTCTCCCGTTTCTGAGAGCATCCGATTTTTTTAGGAGAGAATAAATTGATCCTCCAATTCTGAATAGTCTTTCACTTTCCACGGAAAAGGGGACGAGCTTTAATATTTTCTAGCAAGGACAACCGGGAAGAATGCTGGAAAGGTTCCTCTTATTCGATGACCACCATTGTAAAGGAATTTCTGATTTGTGTCAGTTAGAGTATTCAGTGTAGTTATTTTATATTGGCGATGTTTATCTTTCGCCAAAATATAACATCTTCAATGTTCTTCAATATATGTTCTTTCTCTACACATAAGGGAACGCGTTTCTTTTTGCTGTTTAAAGATACTCTATTTCCTCTCATGATAAATTCCGGAAAAACACTTTTCAAAACAGGTAAGGAAAAGGGAATATTGTAAAAACCATCACTATTTTTCGCCCCAACATTTTCTGTTGATAAATGAGAACAATCTGAAAATTGGTTTAATTTGGTTAAAAGTAGTAGAAACTGTTTTCCTTTCCTTATACAACATATATTTTCGCACATCCATTGCTTAGAAATTATATCTTCCACTTTTTATATTTGTTATAACCATCCTCAGGAATGTATATTTTTAAAAGCGGGATCAAGCTAATGAAGTTAATAAAGCATCAATAAAGTATAATTTTCATTTAATATACTTAGTAATAGTTAACACTGCCTGAATACTTATGGTATTATATATTATACTTGAATTTTTCCATGCTTAGATTTATACTGTATATTAGATCACCTTAATAAGTCTCACTTTCAAATGTAGTTCTTTTTGTCATGAATCTCTTTTATCAAAAAAAATAAAATGCAAATTCAATTATCATTAATATTTGTATATATTAATGGTTATATAATACTATATATGGATTAATTGCCGCTCACGCATCGTACCATTTGATATTACCTTGTGGACTTACTACTCAATCTAGAAATGATTGTGTTGAAAAGTATGATGGAAAACTGTTATCCTATTCTACTCTGGTAATATATAACAACAAAATTTATATTCGCACATACCATATGCTATAAGATAATTAATCTTCAATCACTTTACATATATTAATTATACACTGTATGATAATCAAATACGCTCAATAGGATAAGTGTAATTGTAATGAACGGGTGGCAACAATCAGGGAGTGATTTGAAGAAGGGTAGCTTTATGCACATAGATTTTCATATAATTCATAGAGTGAATAGACTGAATAATTCTATTTATTTATCAATATATTTATATACACCTGTATGACTAGTGAAAATTTACTTGATTAAAAGATCAGACCAATATAGAAGAGCTACTCTGAGGTTTCGACCCTCCTTATCACAAAATAGTTTCTCTCTTTTCTCTGAACTCCCTTTTCAAAAAAAAAGAAAATTGGTCAAATCGTTCTATTTTCATACTTGGGAAGATTTCGCACTTAGCGATGGATGGCCTTATTGATATTCTCACAATTTGATGGAGAATTACTACAATAAAAAAAAATTTAATAAGTAACAATGATATTAATCA
Organism: Trachelipus rathkii; assembly: GCA_015478945.1. Lineage (NCBI taxonomy): Eukaryota > Metazoa > Arthropoda > Malacostraca > Isopoda > Trachelipodidae > Trachelipus > Trachelipus rathkii. The sequence goes on from JABUQX010020851.1 coordinate 50,806, forward strand.
ATCCAAAAAATATTTGAAATGTCTCTCACTATATAAGTTCCAGTCAGATTTTTCGATGATCTTTATTACAATCCTCATTTGTTTGCACTAAGAGCAAGTTGATCTAAGTGTTAAAAGAAATGATGTGCTACTATAGAGTGGTTCTTTTTAATATGAATAGATGAGTAGCCGTGACTTTTTGGTTCAAAAATTCATTTTTTGGAGAGACATAATGAGATAACTTGGCTTTTTATTTTGATCATCATCATATGTATTGATAAATTAGTGATCGCATGGAATAAATCGTTGTGGATTTATCAAGATAAAAAATATAGAAATCTGTTTTGTGAGTATTAAACTTATTCTGAGGGTGTAAATCAATCGATGACCATGAACTATACATTGTGTGGTAGTCTATAGATCTCAGTGGGCAGTAGTTAATATTGTGGCTGTATTGTGTTAGTTTAGTGATTTATTATTAAAAATAATCATGACGAAATTAGGTTGTATGGTCAGATGAATCGAGGATGATTTTAGGTGTATTTTTCTTGACGTTCTCTAGCTCCATCTTTGTGTATTGCATAGTATATTAGTCCGATCTCGTTGTAAGACACTAGGTGTCAAGAGAAGCACGTACGTAGTAAAGTTATACAATAGTCGAACAAATATTAATATTACGTATGTATAATCTGATATTGTGTAGGATTACACACGTGCGCCATATTAGGTTGTAGTGTCTTGCAAGACCGCATTAACCCTTTGACGAAGCTCAACCTAAATAACATGGGAAGATTTTAATTAATGTGTTATTGTGAGGCCGGTGTGTAGATATATGGATATTCTATCAATCCTTTTATTTATACATTTCGAAGCACAAATACAACTTATGTATGGCATCCCTATTTGATTAGATGCTGTGTGAGATAACGTGAAAAGGTGAGGAACTCGAAGCTCCCTAAGCAGGGTATTTAGATTATTACAAGTAATAGACTTCTCATCAATTAATTTTGAAATACAAGGCCGAGCCCCTATCTAACTGAGAGTTGGCAAATAATAATGTTCGAACGATGTCTCTCACTATAAAGCTGTAGAGGAGTTCACGTATGGTCTATTATTAGTAATTATGCAAATATCATATGTTAATATATGAAAAGTAGATCATGACTAACGTATAGAGACCATTGTCGCAGATGTCTGCAACTGGTCTGAAATGCGATAACTTGAGTATCTTAGGTCTCTACGTAAAGGATCTCCTACACAATCCTATGCTTTCTTAATTAGAGAGATATGAGAAGAGTATCAAGTATAAAAACCTAAATTAAAAAAGTCAATACTAGCATAGACTTCAAAATAATTTGGTGCTTTGAATTGAAAAGTATCAACTGAATAAGATATTCAAACATATTAAGAAATTATCACTTTCAGTATTTGTTTATTCTCATATAAGACATCACGGGTCAAGAGTATGCTCTCTAGGCAGCCTGCATGGATTAAATAAGTTTAGCCATCGTATGTCCGCTGGATTAACCGCCATATTTGATCTCCCTTGAAAAGAAACGAGCTTTTGAGAACATAGAAGACCGATTCCTTCCTAGTATTTCCCAGTGCATTGTGTACGCTTGATTCCGATTAATCGTCCCCATTCACTATTGTTTAAGAGAGTTGTAAGAGGAGAAACTCCACATCACAGTCTGTTTAACTAGGTATAATAATGTTCAGCACTGTGGTTATTTATCATAAACTTTACAGAAAAGTGTTTCCTTTGCTTATGTGGGTAAGCACAAAGTCATATAGTAGTATCAATGCAAGATAAAAAGTGAGAAGATGGTTAATTAAATTAATAATTAGGAATTGGTTTATTAAAATTAGTTAGTGAATATCTTTATATTATTAATGATATGTATCATCTCGCTTAAATGTGTAAATAAAAGAATTAGTTATTATATAAGGCTACTCACTCCACGCACTCGCTTCACACTGATCATGAGTGAAACACACAAAGGAAATGCTCACTAAATGAGCAAACATCACTCCACCATCATTATATATATAAGATCATAAGCCACAAATGAGGAAATAATTATATATTGTTATGAGGATAATTTAGAGAAAATTATTAAAAAGTATTATTTATACCTAGTATTTATTAATGAATATAAAAATAATAATATAATATATTACATAATTATATATATAATTAATTCTATATGAATAAATATGTTAGTAACTCACTAGAGAAATTGAGTAGAGATGAATGAATAAATGAGAGTGAAACTCCACAATAATACTTTAAACTCACAAATAAATAATGAATAATTATACTCGTATAAAAAAAAAGATAAGAAACTAATTTAATAAATTGATAAAATAATAATAATAAATAAATTTAGAATGAATCATAAAGTAAAAGATAATAAATGAAATAAGATAAATGAGAATATGATTTGACTCAAAGTGGAAGATGAATAATATAGTGACGAGATAATTGAATCGAATAAAGATAATAACATCAGTTATAGAATTAGATTTCATAAAGTATGAATTATTAAGCTCAATAATAGATTTAATAAAGTTTCAAGCGAATTAAGTAATACAGTATTAGTTAAGATGAGTAAAATAAATTAATTTTTGTTAAGAATGGTAATCCCTCTAAATTAGTAAGTGATATGTGGAGGAAGTATATTAATGGTAATACCTATAGATGAGTTTATATATAAGATATTTGAGCTAATCTCACTTTTTAGATAATTTGGTAAGTGAGTTGTAGCAATCTAAAATGTATATTCGAGAATAGAGTTAATGTGAGGTCTTGAGAGTAGGTAGTGTTATAAATGAGTTGTATGGGTTGTTTGGTATGCGTATATAAAATGATTGAATGTTTAGGAAGAACTAGATAATTAAAGTGCGATTGTGAAGAAAAGGAATAATCTCACAGAAAAATAGAATTAGTGTGCTATCAGAGTTTCTTTGAATCTAATGTTCAAAAAAAAGTGGCTCAAATAAATAAAAAAAATCAATAAAATATATATACTATAATATATAATATATAATTAAATATATTATTTAATCACTCTCAAGGTGTCAAGACTAAGAAGTTTAAAAATTATTCATTGCTTTAATATGAGTAGTGAATACTATGAACTCACTCGTCTATTTTAATTAATTTTATATTAATTTGTGTTGATGCTGGTTGATGAACATCCAGAGACATATAATTCCATGAGAGTCACTTAAGAAGATAGCCGGCTAAAGACTATGAGCATTTCTTATAAATTAACTTCTATTTAATGATATAATGCGTATATACTTTCTACTTATCTATATTATATTTTAATATTATCTAGGGGTATAGTGGGAAATTCGAAAGCATATTACGTAATATTAGATAGAGTTAAGATTAAGCGTTGTGTGCTTTTGACTAAAATTTTAATTATATTACGTGATAGGTACTGAGAAATTATAATCATATATTATCAATATAACTATAGACCTCACAAAATAAATGTTGGAATTGAGAATTTTTCGCGATTTATATTTAATTAATAAGTCATATTTAGCTTATATAGGTTTTTCTGTCTAATTTAAATTTTTACATAGATATCAAACTTATATATAATTGATATACAAATTATAATACTAAAAAATCAAATGATTTTTAATCAACTAATATAATTTATTATTACGTGTGTTATTATTATTTTTTTTATCACACTTCATTTAAAAAAAAAACACAAAGTATATCTGTATATATAAATAATTTTTATAATAATATAATATAAATTTAGATTGTTTAGATATACAGTGTCATTTATCTTATTAAGTAATACTCATATCATATTTGCTCCCTAGTTATTATTAATATAGGTAATTTACGTTATGGTATTAATTCTCTTTCGATTTTATTTTTTAATATTTATAAATTAATTAATTTATTCGTTTGTGCTATAACCTTCAGTTGAGAATAACTACCGATTCATTTAACTCCTGGGCGTATTAAGATATCCTGACAAGTAATATTATTATTATTTTATTATTATTATTATTATTTTATTATATATTAATATATATTCTGTGATCATTTCAGAATTTATTAACAAGGTTTGTAAATTAATAATTCTGCAGTTTAATTTGTAAATTAATTATCATCTCTAATTATTATTATAATTATATATTTATACCGGGTAATATTAATACATCATATATTTTACTTAACCACATAATATCAGTTCTTCATGGGAAGATAAACTTCTAATACACACCTGGAGATAAATAGAGACCCTTTTCAATGGTATTGCGAAGACGGTTTTGCCTATCCAAAATTCAGGTTTTTTCTATAATACATTTGCAATTCGCGCTCAAAAGCTACGATTTAGTAGTGTTATAAAAATGCAAAGAAGTTATTTCGGTTGTCTCAAAGAATTATTGTGAGTCTATAAAAGAAAGGAGGTTCACAGAATTGAAAGAGTAATCATCAAAGAAGGTTTAAATTACTTGTTTAAATATTTATCTAATGTGGAATGAATCTGAGGTCATATGTCAAAAATGATATTTGAGATTTTCAATCTTCCTTACCAAATGATACTTTTTCCAGCTAACAAACTCTTTCATTCTAACAAAAAAAATATCTCCATAAGCAAATCATTTCTATCTAACAGGCTTTAAACAATTTCTTCTTGACCTTCGTTAAATTCCAACTTCTCTTCCACCTCAAGAATTTAAATTATATCAGATTTAGCACGAATTCGTGATGCAAAATCCATCGCGACGGCTTGCGAAGGTAAACTTTTGTTACAAACAATTGAAGACAGCTGTTGTGAATTGTGATAGAGCCCAGCGATTTTAAAAAAAAAAAAAAACAGAAATTAGTTAAAAAATATATTTAAAATAATTAAACAAAACTTTTAAAGTTTAATAATGGTATTTTTATAAAAAGGTGAAAAAATTCTGTTTTATGTTCTCAACGTAGCCGAAGAAATGGTGAATAAATAAAGATAAGATATATGAGTACTAGTTCTAATACACTCCAACTTCTAAAAATGACTTAGTGTGTGAGGCGACGCTCTGTTTACTGCCACTCCAGAATAAAGTGTGTTTATCTATAAATGAAAATGCTAATTTTTGGATAAATGTATATATATGGATAGCAAGTAAATTTATTACCTAATATACTAATATATTTGATACAGCCCTGTACCAAGCTATTTTACGGAAGACCCCATGTCACCCTATATATAAGCACTCTTTAAACTCGAACCCCTGTAGTACAGACATTTTTTTAACTAATGCCCGTGCACTTAGCATTCCTTCTCCTCGCCTCACAATATGAGCATTTTTTTACTGCCCTGCAATAATAGCATTTATTACTTAGCCCTGACACTCTCTCAATTGATGTCATTATTACTGCTACCTGCATAATTGAGCATTTTTTATACTGCCACTGCTAAATGAGCATTATTTACTGCCTGCAATGAGTACATTTATTACTGCCCTTTGCAATGAGCATTTATTACTTGCCCTGCATGAGCATTTATTACTGTACCTGCAAATGAGCAATTTTTTACTGCCCTGCATGAGCATTTTTACTGCCCTGCATAATGAGCATTTTTAAGTGCCCTTGAGCATATGAGCATTTTATTTACTGCCTGGTATAAGTGCAATTTTTATTGGCATGTATATAAAATACATTTTTTACGTAACCCTGTCTAAGACATATTTTTATACCGGCCATATTAGTACTAGGCATTATATCTTACGCTCTAATAAAAGAGCTGATGAATGAGTTCTTAAGAAATATTCGTACGACAAAGTTCGGTGATACATCGGACCAACTCAATGCTATAAAACACAAACCAACAATACGCATTATACAATTACGTTATGGTTAAATTATTAATATTACATGTTTATCAGGTATTATTAATGTGTCACAGACTATTATGCATAATAATTAAATATTAAATATTAGATATAAAATAATAATTAATAACACATGAAATAGATATATTTATAACATATAGTGTACATATACTGAACATTATGCCTTGACGGATAATAGAGTAGATGAGAAAACACTGATACAACAAACTTGCTTCAAATACACATAGCAATATATTAATAAATATCTAGTTACACTAATGGTATCTCATATACACACCAAAAATATTAAGTAATATAATAATGAAAAAAGCATAAATATAATATAATTATAAAATTAAAAGATACAATGTCGTCTTTTATATATTAATGCAAGGAATATATACAAATGAAAGTTTTTGGTCTACTATTAAAAATATAATAAATATAATAAATCACTAAGTAATATTAATAATATAATAATTATATAAATATATAATAAATTAAATATCTCAAAAGAATCTTTCACATATTTATATACATCCCATGTATAATATCTTATAAATGTCCATATATATATTATATATTATATAATATAATATATATATATATATATATATAATATATTAAATATATATTTAATAATATATATTATATACAATATATTATATATATTAATATATAATTATATATATATATAATATATTATATATATATATAATAATATATATAATATATACTAATATAATATTAATTATATATTATAATATAAGGATT
>JABUQX010020852.1:0-12500 GCA_015478945.1 Trachelipus rathkii
TGAACGCTATCGATCTACTCTATTCATTCGTTATCTATATAGGTATATATATAATGTATATATAATATTTATAATATAAGGTTTAGGTTTACGGATATGATATACGGATGTAAATATGAGTACGTGAGTTGAGGTTACGCAGTGTGATGAGTAGCAGGGGGATGTCTAGTCAGTGATAGAGTGTGTATATATATAATATAATATAAATATAATATATAAAATATAAATTATATAAAATCCTATGATAGAGATGAAAGAATCTTTGACAAATATACATAATTATAAATATTATAACATATATAGAATATAAAATATATGATAGATAGATAGGATAGCTCTTGGGAGATAATAAAGGATAGAGAGAGAGAGAGAAGAGAGAGAGAGAGAGCAAGAAGGAGAGAGAGTAGAGAGAGAGAGAGAAGTGAAGAGAGAGAGAGATATATATGGCTCAGGCCAGCATCCCGAAAGGCCAGGCATGTAACTAAACAACTATAAACAACGAAAAAAAATAACGTGGATTGGAAGGAAGTAATTCATCGCAGAAACTAAAAAAAATTATTACAAATATTAATAAATAACTATTAAATAGTACACAATCTCAGTGCATGCTCTATATGACCTTCAAAACTGCATTGTCTCGAGAGAAAAAGTTGCCAAATACTGCTTTATTTACGCATAAATAAGGAAATATTATTTTTCTGTTTTATATCCCTTTTAGGGGGTTCGCAGCCAACGGAGGGGACAAGGAAGACGGAAGTCCCACTGTCTTTCCCCGTAGAAATATAATTTGGATCTTTATATACATTGGTCGTAACAGCAATAGCAATATTTCTATTTCGAAAAGTAAAAAAATTTCAACCTTATATATTTTAGCGTCTTATCCGAGTAATCATAGACTTTTATTTTTTAAAAATAATATGTAATTTTCAACAATTTAAAACAATTTAAAAAGGTTTAAAACTTATTTTATTTATTTTTTCATGGCTAAAATTGTCTCCTGATTAATAAAATGAATTATTTTCGTTGTACCGTTTATAGTTGTTAATTACATGCCTGCCTTTTTCGGGATGCTGATCTCTGGCTCATTAGACAGAATTTCCAACTGTCGAGGGTCCCATATATTCCACAAAATTAATGATAAGAAGGTGTGAAATGTTCAATCCCTAGTATTTTGTTCCATATAAGTAAAAACCTTAGTTTTCAAAGAGATCTGAAGGTAATTGGAGGCAACAGTGTGTGTCCCCACTTAGGCAAAAAGCAAAAACTCCGCCCGCCCCAATAAAAAAATTTCAATCATTAATAAATAAAGAATAATCATTGTGGCAACCATTCTTGTTATGCTAGCATAATTGGTAGTGGAGAAGCTAATAAGGTCAAATTTAAATAAAATGAGATGGCAGAAGGTAGTGTCAACCAAAATTTCCATTTTTTTCCATGACCCAAATTTTGAGCATTTTGGAGATCATATTAGGAGAGGTCCCAAAATAGATTCCAGTTTATAAGCACGATTGGCAAGACAGCCTTTGTTTTACCCTTATAACAGAGTTTTGGAACTTGGGCTCTTTCATAATACAGGGGAACTTAAGGGTGATACTCAAAAGGCCCTCAAAATGTGGGTCATGGAAAAAATTGTAAATTGGTTACACTACCGTCTGCCATTTCTATTGCTTCATAATTTTTGACCGTATTTGTACAGCCTTCTCCACTCACAATGATGCTAGCCATACCAACATTGACGCCACAGAATGATTATTCTAAAATTTTATTAATGATTGAAATTTTTTTTTGTGAAATTTTACCATTGCCTACGTTTTGGCACACACTGTGCCTCAATTACCTTTCAGATCTCTTTGAAACTAGAATTTTTGAAATAAATGGAACAAAAAACCTAAATTGCAACATTCAAACACTCTATCTTAATTATTTTTGGAATTAGACATCAAAGTTAGCAAATTGTTAAAATGACCATATGATATACTGCTCCTTACTCTCTCACTCTCCCTCAATATAATATAAGTATATATTAATATAATATATATATTATAATATATATTATAAGTATATAGATATATATATATATATATATTAATATTAATTATAATATAGTATAAATAACTATATATATATAGTAATGAGTATGATATATATATATATATATAAATATATATATATATATAATTATATATGTAAATATATAATATATACATATTTAAAGTATATATTATAGTGAATATTAACAAATATGAAAATATAGATATATATTATATATAGTAATATATATATATTATATAATATATATATATATATATCCACCTCGCGCTTCGATCGCGGCACTAAATAACGTTACTTTTTGCTTCTCGGGAGGTGGTCCGGAAATATAAAATTTTTCCTTTCTTATCGATTTTTTTTTTTTGAGGATAAAAATTATTTATAGAATTGCAAATTTTCTTGCGGGCCACTAAAAATAGAAAAGAATAATAATATAAAGATTACACTTAAAAAATTAACGTTTAAAAAACACTAAGGGTACCCCTTCGCGCTAAGATCTTAACAATTTGTAATTTTTTTATCTTGCGCAATGTTTTTTTTTTTTTTTTAATTTCGTGGGTAAAAATGCTTCCTGATTAATAAAATGATACTTTATTTTCTTTTACCTCTTACCTGTTTTTTAGTTTACAGCCTGCCTTTTTGGGATGGCTAAGACGCTATTGGCTTCATGTAACAAATTGGCCAACTTTGATGGTCCACATATTCCAAAATATTTAAGATATGAGGTAGAAAATGTCTGAAATCTAGGGTATTTTTGTTCCATGTTATTTCAAAAAACGCTAGTTTCAAAGAGGATCTGAAGGTAATTGAGGCATATTGTTTATGCCCTAACTTTTTCTAAAAAACTCAAACCCCCCCCAAAAAAAAAAACTCCAAATCATTAAAAAATTTGTAGGCAATAATCATTGTGGCTTCCATTGTTGGTATGCTAGCATCATTGGTAGTGGAGAAGCTGTAAATAAGTCAAAATTTATTGAAAATTGAAATGGCAAACGTAGTGTCAACCAAAATTTCCATTTTTTCCATGAACCAAAGGGTAAAAATTATATCTATATTCTGGACCTCCCTAGTTTATGATGATAATAAAAACAGACAAATTTAGGTAATCCTGAAGGTACTGTTTCTCTGAAGAAGGGGCTCAGGCAGGATCCCCTGAAGAAGAAGCAGGGCATGTAACTAAAAAACTATAACAGCTACACGAAAATAAATAACGTTTTTGATTGAAGGAAGTAATTTTCATCGGCAGAAAAACTTAAAAAAAAAATTATTTTTATTCTAAATATTTAAATAAATAACGTCCTTAGTTAATATAGTAACAAATCTTCAGTGCATGCTTCTATCATGACCTTCAACAACTGCATGTCCTCGAGAGAAAAAGTTGCCAAATACTGCTTTTAATTTACGCAAAAAAAGAAAATATTATTTTTTTCTGGTTTATTCCTTTTTTAGGTGGGTTGGAGCCAACGGAGGGACAGAGGAGGACGAAGTCCGCCACCCGTCGTCCCCGGTAGGCCGAGAAACCCCGACTCTCTCTATCGTTCTTGTTTACTCGTGGGATATTCTTTAGGGAAAAAAGAAAAAAATTCAACATTTGGCAACTTTGCGTCTCACTCGGGAGTAAGCCACATCTTTGATTTATCCAAAAAAATGTAATTTTTTCAACAATTAAAAACAATTTTAATTATTTTAAAAGCTTTAAATGCTTTCATTTTTTTATTTATTTTTTTTATTTCCGGGGTAAAATTGTCCTCCGTTGATTAAATTAAAATGGAATTATTTTCGTGGTACCGTGTTTAGTAGTTTTTTAGTTACATGCTGGCCTTTTCGGGATGCTGACCTATGGCTCATTTAACAAATTGCCAACTTCGAGGGTCCATATATTCCAAAATATTAATGATAGAGTGTTGAAATGTTGCATCCCTAGGTATTTTGTTCCATTTATTTCAAAAAACCTAGTTTCAAAGAGATCTGAAAGGTAATTGAGGCACAGTGTGTGTCCCAACTTAGGCAAAAAGGCAAAAATCCCCCCCCCAAAAAGAAAAAATTTCAATCATTAATAAAATTTTAAGAATAATCATTGTGGCTTCCGAAGTTGGTATGCTAGCATCATTGGTAGTGGAGAAGCTGTAAATAAGTCAAAATTTATTAAAATTGAAATGGCAGAGGTAGTGTCAACCAAAATTTCCATTTTTTTCCATGACCCAAATTTTGAGCATTTTGAGATCATAATTAGAGGATGAGGTCCAAAATAGATTCCATTTTAATAAGCACCATTGGCAAGAGCAGCCTTTGTTTACCTTATAAACAAGTTTTGAACTTTGCATCTTTCATAATAAGGGAACTTTAAGGTGATTACTCAAAATGCCCAAAATTTGGGTCATGGAAAAAAATTTAAATTTTGGTTCACACTACCTCTGCCATTTTCTATTGCTTCAATAATTTTTGACTTATTTACAGCTTCTCCACTACCAATGATGCTAGCATACCAACACTGGAAGCCACAAAGATTATTCTTAAAATTTTATTAATGATTGAAATTTTTTTTTTGTGGAATTTTTGCCTTTTTGCCTAAGTTTGGGCACACACTGTGCCTCAATTACCTTTCAGATCTCTTTGAAACTAGAATTTTTGAAATATGGAACAAAAGAACCTAAATATGCAACATGTTCAACACTCAATCATTAAAATTTGGAATATGTATGGACCGTCCAAAGTTTAGCAATTTGTGTAAATGAGCCATATATATAGCTCTCCTTACTCTCTCACTCTCCTCAATATATTATATAGTATGATAATATTATATATTATAATAGTATATATAAATATATATATGATACTAATATAATTATATAATATAAATATATTATATATATATATATATATATATTATAAACTTTAAAAATTAACTTAAAAAAATCTTAAGGGTACCCCCTCGCGATTCGATCGGGGCACGAAATAACGTTATTTTTTACTTCTCGGGAGGTGGTGAAAAATAAATTTTTCGTTTCTTAAGCGATTTTTTTTCGAGGGTAAAAATTATTTATCGAACCAAATTGAATTTAGGGAGACTAAACTATAAAAAAAATAATAATATAAAGATTACACTTTAAAAATTAACTTAAAAAAGTCTTAAGGGTACCCCTTCGCGCTAAGATCTTAACAATTTTAATTTTTTAAAAAAGCGTTACTTTTTTTTATCTATTTCCTATTAATTTTAAAGTTGCCTTTTTATCAGCAGCGATTTGTTATCACTCTTGTCCTCATGTTTTATTGTCCAAAAATTGATTAAAAGTTTTTGTTTCGCGGCGGTGATGCCCCTGGCGCGTTGCCGTTAGCAAAACGTGCCCAAAGACCAAGCTTTGCTCCGTTAGACCAACCTCGGGCTTGTTTTTTTTAATTTCCGGGGTAAAAATGTCTCCTGATTATAAAAATGATAGTTTTTGATATAGTTTCTTGACTAGTTTTTTTAGTTACATGCTTGAACTTTTCGGATGCTGACCTATGGCTCATTTAACAAATTGCCGGACACTTTGGATGGTCCACATATTCGCAAAATATAATGATAAGTGTAGAAATGTTGCAATCCTAGTATGTTTGTTCCATTTATTTCAAAAAACCTAGTTCAATAGAGATCTGAAAGGTAATTGGAGAGGCACAGTGTGTGCCTCTATACTTAGGCGAAATACGTAAAACCCCCCCCCTCAAAAAAAAATTTTCTAATTCATTAATAATATATTTATGAATAGTTATATCAATTTTTGTGCTTCCATTTTTTTTTTTGATGTGGTTTGACTAGAAAAGTTAACCCTTCAGAAAAGCTTTCAATTTTCGATTGGAAATTTTATTGAAATTTGAGAAAGTGTAATTTTGACATAATTTTTAATTTTCATTTGATCTGTGTGTAAAAATTATAGCTATATTCTGGACCTCCCTAGTTTATGATAATAAAAACAACAATTTAGGTATCTGAAGGTTGTAACTAAAAAACTATAACAGCTACACGAAAATAAATAACGTTTTTGATTGAAGGAAGTAATTTCATCGCAGAAACTTAAAAAAAAAATTATTTTATTCTAATATTTATTAATAACTCCTTATTATAGTAAAAATCTTCAGTGCATGCTCTATATGACCTTCAAAACTGCATTGTCTCGAGAGAAAAAGTTGCCAAATACTGCTTTATTTACGCAAAATAAGAAAATATTATTTTTTTCTGTTTATATCCTTTTTAGGGGGTTCGAGCCAACGGAGGGACAGAGGAGGACGAAGTCCCCCCGCCCCGTCGTGCCCCGGTAGGCCGAGAAACCACCGACTCTCTCTATCGTTCTTGTTAGCGTCCCCCGTGGGATTGTTTTCTGGAGTCTGGCCAAATTCAACATTTGGCAACTTTTGCGCTCCTTCTGTTGGAGTCAAGCCGCATCTTTGATTTATCCAAAAAAATGTAATTTTTTCAAAATGTAAAAACATTTTACATTATTTTAAAAGCTTTATTTTTTATTTATTTTTAATTTCCGGGGTAAAAAATGTCTAATGAATAAATAAAAATGAATAATTTAAAATTTTGTTGTACCGTTAAGTTTTTAGTTACATGCCTGGCCTTTTCGGGATGCTGACCTAAGTTTTGTTAAATAGACAAATTGCAACTTCAGGGTTCCATATATGCCAAAAATTAATGATAGATGTGTTGTTGAAAGTTGCATCCCTGAGGTATTTTGTTCCATTCTTATTCAAAAAACCTATGTTCAAAAGAGAATCTGAAAGGTAGATTGAGGCACAGTGTGTGCCCCAACTTAGGCAAAAAGGCAAAAATGCCCCCCCCCCCCAAAAAGAAAAAATTTCAATCATTAATAAAATTGTAAGAATAATCATTGTGGCTTCCGAAGTTGGTATGCTAGCATCATTGGTAGTGGAGAAGCTGTAAATAAGTCAAAATTTATTAAAATTGAAATGGCAGAGGTAGTGTCAACCAAAATTTGCATGTTATTCCATGACCCAAATTTGAGCATTTTGAGATCATAATTAGAGGATGAGGTCCATAATTGGTTCCATTTTAATAAGCACCATTGGCAAGAGCAGCCTTTGTTTACCTATAGAACAGTTTTGAACTTTTGCATCTTTCATAATAAGGGAACTTTAAGGTGATTTACCTCCTTAGTTATTTAATTTGGGTCATGAAAAAATTTAAATTTTTGTTGACACTACTCTGCCCATTTCTAATTGTTGAATGAGTTTTGCTTAAAATCAGCGTCTCCACTACCAATGATGCTAGCATACCAACATTGGAAGCCACAAAGATTATTCTTAAAATTTTATTAATGATTGAAATTTTTTTTTTGTGGAATTTTTGCCTTTTTGCCTAAGTTTTGGCACACACTGTGCCTCAATTACCTTTCAGATCTCTTTGAAACTAGAATTTTTGAAATAAATGGAACAAAAAACCTAAATATGCAACATTTCAACACTCTATCATTAATATGTTGTATATGATATAGTGTGCTGCAATTTTTGTAAATGAAGCCATGATATATACTCTCATGTAGTTTCATATCCTCAATATTATATATATATAATATAGTATATATATTATATAAATAATTAACATTATATATATAATATATATATATAATAATAAATATATATATATATTAAATAATTATATATTATTATATATATATTATATATAATATATATATATACATATATATATAATAAATATAATATATATATAATAATATATATATATATTATATATATTATTATATATATATGATATATATATATATATATAATAATATAATATAATATATATTATATAAGATATATATATAAAATATATTATATAAATAGTATATATATATATATAAACTATAAAATATATATATATAAATGATTTATATTCCCTTCGGCTTCGGGATCGGGCACTGGAAAATAACGTGACTTTTACTTCTCGGAGGTGGTCAAAATAAATTTTTCGTTCTTAAGGCGATTTTTTTGAGAAAAATTATTTTTTGAAGCAATTGAATTTAGGGAGACTAAACATAAAAACAATAATAAATATAAATATAACAACTTTAAAAATTAACTAAAAAAGTCTTAAGAGTACCCCTTCGCGCTAAGATCTTAACAATTTAAATTTTTAAAAAGCGTATTTTTTTTTTTTTTTTAATTTCCGGGGTAATATGTCTCCTGATTAATAAAATGAATTTATTTTCTTTATAGTCTGTTAAGTTTTTTAGTTACATGCCTGGCCTTTTTCGGGAGTGCTGACTAATGGCCTCATTTAACAAATTGCGCATACTTGATGGTGCCACAATTCCAAAATATTAATCGGATGAGAGTGTAGATAATGTTGCAATTCCTAGGTATTGTTTCCAGATTTATTCAAAAGAACTAGTTTCAAAGAGTCTGAAAGGTAATGGGGAGGCAAGTGTGTCCCTAATTAGGGCGAAAAGGCAAAAAAAAAACCCCAAAAAAATTTCTAATAAAATTTTAGGAATAATCATTGTGGCTTCCATTGTTGGTATGCTAGCCTCATTGGTAGTGGAGAAACTGTAAGATACAGTCAGATTTATTAGAAATGAAATGGCAAGACGTAGTGGTACCAATAATTTCCCCCTTTTTCCATGACGCAAGAGGGTAAAAATTAATAGCTTATAATTCTGACCTCCCTAGTTTATGAATAACTAAAAACACATTTGACGTATCTGATAGGTACTGTTCTGAAGAAGTAGGTAAGGTAACTATTAAATCACAAAGGAATCAAAACATTGATGTTTGGTAGCGAAATATTACAAGCCAGTTGAAAGGATTACTATTCATATATCACCTTTCATATTGGAGTTTTTTTTTACTTACGTTAGGATCAACCCTATTGCTGTGTAATAAAAATAAAATCAAACAGTATCTGAGAGACTGTTCTTGAAGAAGAGGATGCAGCACTAATCCCTGCACAGGAATCAAGAATGATGTCCGTGTTGGGAAATAGTTACGAGAAGTTAAAAAATTTACTGGTTCAGGCGCTCGCTTTCAGTTAAGGATTTTCATGTAACCTAATATTCCTAAGCCCTCCCTAGGTTTTTATTAAATAAAAACAACAATTTACCTTTCAGAGGTTACTGGTCCTAACAGGTAAAATTAAAAAAACCTACCTGAAGGATAGTAGAATAAAAAATTTCAACTGTTGTTGACCTTTTCCCTACGGAAATCAACGCTTAATTCCTTTGCGAGTTTAGGTGCTGACCTACTTCTTTCTTCAGGAAAAGTAACCCCTCAGATACGTGAATTGTTGATTTTAATACCAGAAATTAGGGAGGTCTAGAATAAAGGTAAAAGGAAAAAAACCTAACTAAAATTAGAGTATGAATAGTAATCTTTCAACTGGTGTAACTATTTCCCTACGGACATCAATTCTTTGATTCCTTTGCGATTTAGTGCCACCTACCTCTATCTTCGGGAAAAGTGTCATTTGAAACCAAATTTTCGAGGGTAAAAATTATTTATCGAAGAAAATTGAATTTTAGTGAGACTATACTATAAAAAAATATATAATAGAGTAAACTTTAAAAATTAACTTAAAAAAATATTAAGGGTACCTCCTCGCGCTTCGATCGGTGCACGAAATAACGTTACTTTTTACTTCTCGGGAGGTGGTGCAAAATAAATTTTTCGTTTCCTAAGCGAGTTTTTTTTAAAAATTATTTATCGAAGCAAATTGAATTTAGGGAGACTAAACTATTAAAAAATAATAATATATTTCTGGTAATAAAAACAACAATTCACGAATCTGAGGGTACTGTTCCTGAAGAAGGAGGTAGGTAACACTAAATCGCAAAGGAATCAAAACATTGATGTTTGTAGAAAAATATTTACACCAGTTGAAAGATTTCCCTACGTACATTAATGTTTTGATTCCTTTACGATTCAGTGCTACCTACCTCCTTCTTCATTAAAAGTACCCTCAGTTACGTGAATTGTTGTTTTTATTACCAGAAACTAGGGAGGTCCAGAATAAAGGTAAAAGGAAAAAAACATAACTAAAATTAGAGTATGCATAGCAATCTTTCAGCTGGTGTAACTATTTCCCTACGGACATCAATTCTTTGATTCCTTTTGCGAATTAGTGCCACCTACCTCCATCTTCGGGAAAAAGACAATTGAAACCAAATAAATGACCCCTCCGCTGGCGATGGGGACCTGTGCGTTCGGGAAAGTAAACCAGGAAATCTCGAATTTTGGGATGTTTAAATCCGTTGACCACCTCCGTCATGAATAGGTTTTCTGACGAAGGGTGGCCCTCTACAAAAACGTAACGTTGGTGCGTTGCTGTAAAGCCGCAACGGTTAATGGTCGCGTCTCGGAGTAGCGGCAATCGAGCTGCCGTCATACTCAAAAACCATACTAGGCATACCGAAAGCTCGCTTCAAGCCCCGAAACAAAAATGTGTACAGGTGCTCTTTAGGAAGTAATCAATGACTAACTCTTGTTAGGCAGGAACGATCCGTCGTAAACCATCAGGAATCGATTCAGCAGGGTCGATTATCGTAGAAAAATCGGATACCACAATATCGGGTATTTTCAAAAGTTTATTTTGTCGTAGTTTTTTTTGGGAATGGGCCCCCACGCTTAGACGTAGCGGCTCGCAAACATCGGCTGAATCGATGTTGCCACGTATAAAAGAAGGCAGAACAAAGTTTGAAGAGGAACGACGTCTCTATACACCTCTTTCTGCTAAGGTATAGCGATGGTGTTTCAACTTGATAAATCCCACAAATAAATGACCCCCCCGCGGAGCGAATGGGGAAGCTCTGGCGTCGGGAAGTAACCACGGGAATCTCATTTTGAGATGTCCCTGTTTGACATCCACGTCATGAAGTGATCTTTCACGAAGGTAAGCTCTCTGAGCGCGAAAACAGCTTGCTGCGGGTGCGTTCCTAAACACCGTACGAGCCGGTTTGAAAAGTTCGCGCCTCTTCGGCAATAGCGGCATTCGAACTCGGTAAATACCTCAAAGACATAATGCCACACCTCAGCTCGGCTTTATAGGCCTCCAGAGAACAAAAAATGTTGTATGCAGGGTGTAATTAGGAAAGGGGGGGGGGTAGGGGTATATCTAACACTAACGTCATTGTTAGGAAGTGGAAATGCGATTCCTCGAAAGCCACGAATCGATTCCTAGGGTCGATTATGTAAGAAATCGATAACCAATATGCGGGTAATTTGTCAAAAGTTCATTTTTAGTAGTTTTTTTGGGATAGGCCACAAGCCTAGACGTAACGGCTTGATATCACTTTGATGCAGTCGATGATGGGCTACATATATGAAGAAGGCAATTGCCAAGTGTTTAAAGAGGATACGAGCTGCTCTAACACCTTCTTTTTGCTAAGGTAGGCTGATTGGTACCCATTTGAAACCAAATAAATGGAACCCCCCTGGGCGATGGCGACTCTGGCTGGTTCGGAAAAGTAAACCACGGGCATCCATTTTTTGGGATGGTTCTACCCCTGTTTGACACCCGTCATGATAGGGTTTTTGGACAAGGGTAACCCCTCTTACTGTCGAAACGCATGTTGGTTGGCGTGCTAAAACCGCAAACGGTTTAGAAAAGTCGCGCTCGGCAATTAGCGGCATTCGAGCCGGCAATATCCTCAATACGGTAATAGGCGAACGGACGCGATCCCGGCTTATAGCCCAGAAACAAATGTTGTACAGGCGCTTTTAGAAAAGGGGGGGGGCGTAGGTTTAATATCTAACACAGAGTCTGTGTAGGAGTGAATCGATTTGCCGTCGTAAACCACAAGAATCGATTCAGCGGGTCGATTACTGTAAAAATTCGATACCAATCATCGGGTAATTTCAAAAGTTTATTTTAATAGTTTTTTTGGGATGGGGCCTCCACCCTTGACGTATCGGCTCAAACATTGGATGAGAGCGAGATGCCACAAGTATAAAGAAGGCATGCAAGTTTGACGAAAGAGGATACGGGACCGTCTCTAACAACCCCTTTTGCTAAGGTATGCTGATTGGTACCAGGTAATTTGAAACCAAATAAATGAACACCCGCGCTGGGCGATGGGGCGCTGGTTCGGGAAAGACCACGGAACGCATTTGTGGATGTTCACCCCTGATTTGACATCCCGTCATGGATACGGTTTTTGACGAAGGGTAAGTCCGTCTAACGAGAGAACGTGCATGTTAGTGGCGTTCTAAAACCGCGACGGGTTGAAAATGTCGCGGCTCGGCAAAGCGAGCAATCGACT
This sequence comes from Trachelipus rathkii, assembly GCA_015478945.1. Taxonomy (NCBI): domain Eukaryota; kingdom Metazoa; phylum Arthropoda; class Malacostraca; order Isopoda; family Trachelipodidae; genus Trachelipus; species Trachelipus rathkii. The sequence continues at coordinate 12,306 of JABUQX010020852.1, forward strand.
CGGGAATACCCCAAAACATACTAGGCAACACAACCGAGCTCGGCTTTATAGCTCCAGAAACAAAAATGTTGTCAAGTGTATAGAAAACGGGAGGGGGGGGGGGTAGGGGAATTATCTAATCACTAAGTCCTGTAGGTGAACTCGATTCCGTCGATAAACACAGGAAGATCCCAAGCAGTGTCATTATGTACCAAT